>JAOEHT020123475.1:0-12465 GCA_025448195.2 Parazoanthus atlanticus
CTGTGCGCGTGCATATATGTGTCTGTGCGCGTGCATACATGTGTCTGTGTGTTTGTGCATGTGTGTGTTTGGAAAGGTTGCGGCTGTCAATCTTACAGCACGTACCTTCTTACCGTGCCAACTTTCCTGATGATGTCCAGCTTGCACATACAGGCCCATACGGTACTTTGACTGAAGACACTTCATACAAGTCAAATATTAAAGGGAAATGAGAAAGGTTCGAGCCGGCATCCAGACTGTTCTCAGTAGTTTCGAATCTACGACCGATCAAATGAACTCAACTCATTGATGATTTTATATTAATACAAACTTCATTTTATTGGATCAGGACTTTAAGAGTGGTGTTTTGGAGACGGATGTATTTATAGGCAGTACCGAGTCTCTGTTCAACAAATGATCTCGAACGAGTGAGAGTTAACCAGTAAGAAATCATATCCCGGTAATAGCTTGTATTTAGTTCGAGTTGGCCAGAAGATAGAGTCATGATGAGCAAAGTAAATCCAAAGAAAACAGGTTTTAGTTCGAGTTATAGAAAACTTCGAATATTTTTGCTCGGCTCGCAATTGCTCAAGTCGGTATTGGTGCCGACTATCCGTATATTGAAATAGTAGCTAAATCAGTGCCGAGTAGTGCATAAAATAAAGGAAAATGGTTTTATTTGTTAGTAGTGTAAGCGAGGCAATCTGTTCCTCAACGTTTACTGCCGGAGAATCAGACAAGACCGAAAAGCTGAAGCCAGACATGTAAGCATAACTTCCTTCTTCGCTCTTCTCAGTGGAAATCGTGCACGTGGCTCAGTTGTCGTCCACGTGGTATATTTCCTCTGGGGAAAAGCTACTTTTTCGTGCCAAAAGCCACTTTCTTCAACATGTCGGATATCGGCCTTGTGCAATAATAAATGGGTATCTTCAACTCCTATTCCGGCCTATTTTGACGTATATAATACAGCCAATATATCTAAGAGACACATACCGATGGCAGTATATATGTCCTTACTTCGGCGAATTCTAGAACTACGAGTACGAGCCTGCAGCCATAACTCTCTGTTAGCAGGAATATTCCGTTAAGTGAAGCCACGTGTTGGATCGCGAGTCAGAACAATGCGTCACAATACCCCCATATCAGTGCCCCCTTTGCTCAGAAAAATAGTGTAGGAATGTATCAATTAGTATTGACTAGTTTATTTCCCCACGAGCAGAATGAGTAAGCAGTTTTTCTCACTGAAGTTATATCGCTATTATAGATAGTATGCTTACGAGAGAATTTACTCCTCCAACATCCAATTTGCGTCATACCGTGTGAATACCAAGCGAATATTGTTTCAACAGTTTCTTGTTATTATTCTTCAAATAGATCTTAGTTTGCAGCCAAGTTCTAAAATTCACACGAAACGTTTTGGCTACACGCGGCAGTTCTCTCATCCTAGAAGAAACGGGTAAACCCGTTCTTGCTTTTACTTTTGCACTGAAAAGTCCCTCAGTCATTTTAGTATACCGATAGCTATAGTTGACTTGCAACCAGTTTGAATATCATTCACTCGCGACAACGGTGATCACTCAAGTGAAGCATATCATAGTGCTGAAGACATTCTAGAAAACATAGGACTGAGTGAGTTTGGTAAGTCTACTAATGCAGCTGTGATTCTTCATTATAAAATGGCAGCGAGAAGTTCCTTGACGTGCATCTTAGAAACGTAATATTAATTTCGATGTCACCCAAAGCATCGTTTTTTTAATGCTCAACGAGTTAACTGAAGTTCTTTTTGGTGTCATTACTATTTAAAAGATTTTGAACTTCCAAAAAGAAAATTGCGTCACGATTTTATTCTATTTGAATTTTATCTTACAATTTCAGTCATCATACACTATAATTATGTCGCTATATATATATCGAAATGGATGGTTTGAATATCTCTTTCACATGACTTTCGTTCCTTGTTCATTGACAGCCTTTCGAAAGTATTTAAAATATATTAAATTCGTTTACTTTTTAAAAAAGCAATTAACTAAATATTTAGATAAGGGTCGGAACGAAACTTGAGAAAATAAGCCATACCGGCTACGTGATGTTTTGAGTTATGCGGAAAACCCACTTTTCTGAGAACACCGTCAATTGCTTTGTTAACTTTAACAATTCGCTTCCTTTTTGAAAAGAAAGACTAGGAAATGCAAAAATAATGAATCGCCTCTGCCATTGTCCGTGTTTGCACAAGGATGAGCGAATTTTTTTTTATATCTGAAAGAATCTTTTCCTATGGCGTATTAGTGTTTCAGAATAATGATAAAATACAAAAGCGTGTAACTCGGTAATCCGTCTTCGCATGCTTCAAGTAAACTGTGTAATATAAAAAAGTATTTGGTGATTAATAGTTGAATAGCCTTAGAACACTATTGTTCTGAGTTTCCTTTAAAAACCACATCAGAAAAGGAAAAATCCACAAGTGGAAAGCAGACTTGTTGGCACTAGCCTTGACATAAAGGAATTGAACTTGAATATGAAAAACGAGTAAAAACAGCCGCATGATCGAAGGCGCCACTACGTTTTCCAGATTCCATTCTTCTCCGTTTTTATGAAACTGTATAGAAGATGCTATATCTTTTTTTCTATCTAGTCGTGGACGCAATTTTCTTCACCTTATGATATTCACAAACCAGAAACTGCCTTGGAACAAAAACATAAGCCAACGAGAAAGAAACCGAATAAGGCAGACTTGAGTGCTGACAAACTGTGACATTGGCTGACATTCAGTGTACTCGTCTCCGAACTTTCAAAGTGAATCAAATGTGAGAAAATGTTTGGCTTCAGAAACCGGAATTTTTCTTTTCACACACACGCAGTAAACATTAAAATATGAGTTCAGGCCTCGTACTTTCACTATATATATATAGTACAAGTTTTGACAACTACGGGTAACACACCTATTAATTATATTTTAATACTTTCAGTTGTTAGTTTCAAATGTTTCGTTATAAAATAAGAAAGGATTGTGCCACTTGCCACCGAATTCAAATTAAGGGCGGTATTTTTCGTGTTGCCGAATAGGAGGGGAGGAAATGAAAGATATAACGTTACAAAAAAAAGCATTCAGTCTCAAACTATGGCTGAAAGGAGATTGTGCCACTTGTTTCCTTCGTGGTGAAACTGAAACACTAACAATGGAAATATTTGGTTAACAAAAGCAGTCGGAAGGAAGGCTGTCTGACAGTTTCAGTACGACACAGCATATTAAGATAAAAGTTATTCGGACTTTTAATAGTTACGCTAATCAAAGCTTACAACGAAATTGATGAAACGAAAACATGTAAGCAAAGTGGTATTGTCAGTTCAACGTATAGATGGTAATAACGTAAAGTTAAATCGCTGCCAACGCTAAAGGAGAAGCTGAAAAAATAGACTAAAAACTAAGACGTTGAAGAGCACTTTAGAAGTATTGCTGTAAATGCATAATTATAGACTTAAACATTTCAGAAATGAAAGACGTTGTAGATATTCTGTATCAATTCTGTTCCAAAGAGTAGGATCGATCGGAGATGAATTTTATACTAGGAGCAGAATGTGCACTGGAGGAGTGCAATACCTGCTTGTCCTGCTTCTTCAAGAGTTCCTAGTTGGCATCATATCCTCTAGCGATAGGATTAGACCCTCCAACACTGAGGGCGTGCCGGTATAAATCTGCGACGGAACTACAAGAAAAAAACGGCGCCCTTCCTTTCATTATGAATAATAGTATATTACTCTGCGCTACACTCTCCATTCAGTCGGCACTGACTTTTGAGCTTCATAATTAAGAAATATACAAATCCTTCCTGCGTCAGTAGGATGTTAAAAGTATAGGATGTTAAAAAGCACTCCAGCGTATGCCGCAAAAGGGTGTACAGCTGGGCAAATGCCTTTTAGCCATGCATGACAAGAAACTTCTGAGACATCGTCAGAAAGAACAGACAACAGTATGATCCTGAAATATAAGGCAAACCGTATAGTGACTGTTCCTTAGTGGGATGTCCATAATGTGCAAAATTCTACAATTTGGTCTTGGCCAAATAATATCTTTTTCGGTTGATCGACTGCAGCAGATGATTAACAATTAGAAACTGATTTTTTTTACGCGAGCTGATCAACCCGGCATTAGAAAAAAGTTGCGAATGGCTGAGTTTACAGCTTTGTATATCTTGCTTTCTTGCTATCCAGATGATTTTTCTACAAGTCTTCTTTAATTGAAATGCTTAACAAGTCCTCTATACGGGGTTTTACCTTTCATTTATACTGTAGTTTGGCCAAATAAACTAAGAATAGAAGATGTTTTAAACTGTTTAGGAGATGAGATGAAGATATACAAGTTTATTCAAAAGATCTTTAAATATTTAGCGAGACAAGTAAGGTGGTTTCTAATTCTAGTACGACTTAGGTCGATAAATAGAACCCTGATTTGAGATGAGACGTTTGACGAGTTTGTTAAAGGAGAAACTGGAATCAATGGATGGTTCAAAGTCGAATAAACCTAACGGATAAATGATGCAGTGCGTGTAAGGGTCTATATATACATCAGTGGAGTAAATGGATAGATAGATAGATGGATGAATGGACGGATGGATGGATGAAGAGACGGGTTGTTTAGTTGGCTGTGGTGTTTATAGTTTTTGCTTGAACGAACGATTGGTTGGTTGAGTTGTTTTAATAACTTATTGATTGTTTATTGGGTTTGTTTTGATGTCGTTTGATTGATTGTTTTATTGATTGTTTGATTGACGGTTTGATTGATTGATTCGTTGATTCATCAATTGTCTGGTTAATTGATTGGTTGATTGGTTGACTGAATGATTGATTGGTTCATCAGTTGTCTGGTTGGTTGATTGACTGGTTGACTGATTGATTGATTGATTGATCATCAGTTGTCTGGTTGATTGATTGGTTGACTGAATAATTGATTGATTGGTTCATCAGTTGTCTAATTGGTTGTTTAATTGACTGAATTTTTGATTGTTAACTGATTAATGGTTTGATTAATTGATTGATTGATTGATTGATTGATTGATTGACTGATCAGGTGCCTGGTTGACTGGTTGACTATTTGACTGATTGATTGATTGATCGATTGGGTGATTGATTAATTGGAGTGAATGAATGATTGAACGAACGAACGAACGAATGAATGAATGAATGAATGGATGGATGGATGGATGGATGGATGGATGGGACGGACGGACGGACGGACGGATGGACGGATGGGTGGATGGATGGATTGACAGACGGATGGGTCTGTTGCTGGGTAAGTGAATAGACATTTGGATAGGTACTCGTACATGGCCGGCACAGAAGGTCCTCGAAATGTGTTACCACCACTCCTCAGTTACGTACCTATTAATTACAAAGTAATTACGAAGTACCATTGAAAGCACCAGGCCCAGCCACCAGGTTGATAGTCTTTTGAATTCCCTCTGAACAGAATAAAACAGCTGAAATCTCAAACAACAGTTTTTTCATCATTTCAATTAACTTCAAGTTCAAGTCTCATCACTTCGGGCGAACTTACATAGACTGTAGTGGAATATAAAAAATATAGAGGCATCATGTGACGAGGTGTCTACTAAAAAGCAATAAATGCTTATTTTAATAAAATAAAATAAAATCAGTAGACACCTTCACTTGTTGATGGCTCTGAAATATGCTTTAAAATCTTTGCGGTTTCATTAACGACTAGAACAATTTTGTAAACCTATTCTGGAACGGATAGCTTAGTTGTTTTGTTTTTATGTTGTTGTTTTTTTACTCGTGCAAGCGCGGTTTCAACCATGTTGTCCTTATTTCTCAAAGGAGCCGATGTTGCCAGCAGCTGTCGGAAAAAGTCGATCAAAATACACACCCTTCTTAGTTCTTAAACAATTCATCACCAGCCGTATTGTAGCCCGGGCAGAGGGCACCACAAAATTGAATGGGTCTGGCCAACTGTGACAATTGATAAAGAAAGAACTAAATCTCCAACCTTTTTCAGACGACAGCAAGTCCAAACAAGAATACAGCACTTGCTTAATTGTTTGATAATTATACAATCACTACAGTATGTCTAATAAAGGTTAGATTAACTTTTAAAACAAAAGAATGTTTTGTCAGGAAAATAGACAACAATCTGGATTCAGACGGGATTACCCATGTGCACAGACTTGTTTATGTTTTTCTCTTTGAAGAATCACTGCCCAATTATATAAATTTCAAATTCTTCGCGTCTCGCGCAAATTTTTTCCGTTTAGCTCAAAGAGTTTACTTGCAAAAACACCTTGCCAAGAAATGGTGTCGTTGTCTTCCGTGACTTATTCCTCACAAGTTTACGACTCAGTGGTTTTCAGTCTGAGTATAAGTCTATAAACGAGTTTTCCAGTAGATTGTGTTTCTAGTTTAACAAATAAGGTGAAGCCACCAGCTATATTGGCCGGGCTGGTCGCGTTTTAAGAGTAAGATTAAGAAAGTCGGGCAGGTCAATAATATCTTAAAAACCAGTCACAAGGGAAAACACCACACGAAAAAGATTCAGAGAAAGAAAACATGATGTTTAGTGGCCTTAAGTTAGTTTTGGTCGGTGTAAAAAGCGTGTTTTGTGCTGGCGCCCCCAGGGGTGTAAGGGTGTTTTAATAAATGACGAGAGTGGAGTCAAGCAGTGCTTACTCATGCTAGTCCTGTGCAATGATCACATGTTCGCTGGATGTTTTCTAATCAGATTTATCTTGTCTCTTGACCTGGTCATAGGTAGCCAATGATTCTTGTTCGCCCGAGGTAATAGAACAATACAGATTCACGTGGAAATAAAGTGAACATATATCAAACAATGTGTCGCTTACGAATAACATAGTATCATTACACAGACTGAAAACGTTCGAAAGTTCTCTGGAAGTTATGCGAGAAAGTCGATGAACGTTCTCATTAAACTAAGATGTTCAAATATATAAACAGCTTAAAGGGTGCAGGTTTATTCTTCACGGGGAATAAGGCCGCGTGCGTTGCACAAAGTGACAAACATAACATGATAAACCCAGGGTGGTCCCCTGAGAGGACTGACTAGCCGTTTGTTTTTTAAAAATGTTGTTCTTGTGAGTTGAGTGTTTACTAATTTGACTGAACATTATGATAAAACTGCTGCCAGGTGACTTTTAATTTTAAAGTAGTAACTTTTATTTTTCTACCGTATCAGTTCTTATATCGTTTGCAAAGCGTACGTGCGGGCCATTGCTGAATCATTTAGCAACTGATTACGATACTATTTTCTGAAAAGTTTTAAAATTTCAAACATGACGTAAAACATCCTCTAAGTCGAAACGATTCGCAAACAAAGTCTATTAAAGTCCGTTCTTGATAAAAATGCACCAACTTTCTTCTCTCGAAAAATCTGGTGTAATGGACTTTCCAACATTATAAAAACACCCACAATTCCGGAAAGAAATTTAAGTTTTCCTTTACATGTAACTTCCGTTTTCTCAAAAGGTCCGGTCTTCACTTAGAAGTATCAGTGGCATTAAGAGTTATTCAAAGTTTTAGGAAAGCAGGAATTCATAAGTAGAAAGCACAGATAATTGAGCGACAAAACCACTCGAAAATGGACGATTCTCAGACTGTTAGACGCGCAGGAGCTTTCAGCCTGAAGTGTTTTCAAGTTGTTTTAATTTACTCGCTTGAGTTTGTTCAAATGAAGTACCAGTTTTAGACTTTGCACTTTCTTACTGACTTTTAGCAACTTTGAACTTTAAACTAACAAAAAAATAAGATACAAAATATATTATAAGTAAGACTGGTTTTTCATACAAGTCAAATTTCAGTCAATTCCTTCGCAAAATCACCACAAAATAAGCTATGCAAGGCTACCGCTAGCAGTTTTCAATTTCCTCCCAGTTTCCTTTGGCTGGGGTATTCAAAACTGCCTCCAATGAACTCGTCCTCGAAGCACACTCGTCTTTTGCACGAAAATTTTTATAAACATTTTTACCTGTTCTTAAAGCTTTCTTTTAGCGTCAAACTAGTTTCTCTTTAAGTTAATAACAGTTTTTGAAGTTAAAACCGGTATTTTTTTTATGCAAAACCTTTGTTTAAGTGACATAAACCAAAAGCATTACTTTTTCACGCTCGAACTATCCGGAACATAGCTATATATTGCACAGTGGTTAGATAAAAGCACTGCTTATTAAAATACCAAGTAAACACACTTTGTCCCACACGACCAAACTCAAAACCTACGTTACGTTCAACCACAGGAAAAACGAGATATGTCTTCCAGAACTTTTTCGAATGTCTTTCAGTTTCAAGATTGGTGTTATGGCATTTTTTCAATGTCGTGTTTGCTCTTTTCAAGATATTCAGTGTAAGTTTTGCAACTGATAAAACACCGAGGGTGATTTAAACGCCGCAACGAACAGTCTCGGCTGAACAATAACCGGATTACAAATTGAAAAAGTTATCAGCTGTTTATAGAGTTTAAATCCCTCTATTTCAACGTTTTCCATTTAAACGGTGATCCAGTTTAATAATTACCAAAAGATATTGTAAGAAAAATTTGAAAAGGAAATTTGAATTCATTGATAAAAATAGCTCAATACCGGTAAACGGTAGTTAATTAAAAACAAATCCACAGAAAGCTTAGAAAGATCGGAGAATGAAAAGAAATATTCAACTTTACTGGCTCACCGGATTGGCACAAATGCATAATAAATCTGACTTTTTCGTTCGTGTTTCTCCCTTCTAGAGCAAGTCTCTAATTGCTTAATATCTACGCTTTTGAACAACAATTTAAAAAATGAGTTCAAACAGAAGGTAAAATCCCATAGGTGCGTACGGCTGTTGTTAGGATCGTCATGGGATTCATAGCAGATATTTGCATCAAATAAAAACAACAACAAAAACAAAAACATTGAAGATCTGAAATGTCGACAGAATCATCAGAATCATTGACTGTGGTTTTCACGGTTCTTCAGGTATTCAAGGTCGCCTTGGCAATCTAGAGGAATCTCTTCCCCTGCTTGACCTTGCTTAAGCATGCATATTTGTACAAAGAGAGAATCCCTAATTCTGCTCAGAGTGACATTACGCACGTAAACATGATATATACAAAAGAACCGACAGTTCGTTATTTTAAAAGTTCATTACCGAAGGGCTAATTAGTTTTCTGAAAATAAAGAATTTCCTTAATAACAATATGGTGGTTTCTCATTTGTTTAAACAAGAATGGAATGCCCCCTTTCTCTTTCCAACGGTTTTTGGAAAGTTGCGAAATCGGCCCGAAACGGATAGCATCTCGCGTCCTGACAGCGAAACCACTTTTTTTATTTGCAAAACAACCCACAGAAATAGTACGGCTCGGTGAACTTCAAAGCACTGAATAATAAGCCATTATCAAAATGCTCTCATTTAGAACGGCACAGAAACCGAAATTCGCTGACGTTGCAGGGAATTTACGCGGAGTTTTGCAGTTGACGGCAATCAACGATGTGAAAAAGCTTTCATAACATGCGTTTGAAGTTTCCACAGGCTTTGTAGAGTTTTTGCAGTGAATCGTGCAAGCAAGCATGCTAATTATGTATATCTTTATCTACGCTCAGTCACTGAAGCGATGAAAAAGTAGAAACTCGTATTATGTCTTGTGATTAACAATTCAATTACTGAAAGAGGCGGGTGTTGAATAAAATCGCACAGTCATTTTTGGGTGTCTTTTGTTTTGGGGTTGTTTGTAACTTTGCAAAACAACTCAGTCAAGCTTCGGTTACCTTTTCAACTAAAACAGCCTCTTCTATCCTGATATGTCTGAATTTTAAGTGCTTTTTTGTAAAATGTTTGAGGAAGCTCCCGTGTACCATGAACTTTCATTATTCACGGTAGCATTTCAAACGAGTTCAATACTTATACTGTGTAATGTGTTTACGGCGTCCAGATCGACTCATTTGGTCAGTTAATGTATAACTTCTTTGCATGACAAAGGTTTGCGACGTTTCTCGTGTTTCCGAGGTCAATATTTCATCGCAGTCTTAGGAATTGTTTGTTTTGAACAAAATTGCTGCTGTGAGGTGTTAATTTACTAGTCTAAAACAATAGTAGCAACGTAGGAAATCTTGAATGCAGCGACTTTGATTTCGCAAAAAATCTCGCTACTCGCACGTCCAACATCAGTCTTTTAAATTTTGTCGAAAGTGCCGTTTCTTTTACTGCCAGTGATAAGAAAACTCTTCAAACAAGGACTGCTATTCACGCTTGATAGCCTTCAGGCTTCAGAGCAGATTTTTGAAATAACATGAAACAAGAGATATATTTTTTTACTGACTTCAGGGTTCTAGATGAGTATCAAGAATTGGCTCCAACTTTACCTTTTGCAGTATAAAATTATTTTTTCGATAATTTGTTATTGTTAGCCTTTTTCAAGTTCTCTCAGTCTCAGCGTACCATTTCACTGAACTGAATTTACTTACCAACAAGAGAAGAAAATTTCATTGACATGGCGTGAAGGACGCTAACTACTGCCTGTTTACGGACTTTTTATTGTTCTCTCCAGAATATAACGACTTTACATATAAACGAATGTTGCATAATAATGTTATGAGTAGCATAAGTTTCGATAAAAACTTTCAAAAACTTTTTACATCAGGTAACCACCAGCGTTACGTTCTGATTTGTCAAACGAAATATGAAACAACGCGACCTTGACGAGGTATCAGAAACTGTTGTGTTTGGGGCTAACGCTCATCTTTAAAACATCAGTTTAAATTTAGAGTTTGTACTCACTGTGTGGGAATATGAATTACAATTCTTATTAGACAGGAACTTTTGAACAACGAAGCGTGAAAGAATGTTCTTTTGTTCTTCTCTTGCTGGTAAAATCAACAGGTCTCGGAATTTCATTTTCATAACCAAAAGACTCTCCAAATAGATTGTAGAATTCCTAGGGGAGATAGGTCTTAGTTTGATAGAACGAATTTTTGTCTGGACTTCATCGGAGTAAATAAACTGACCTCGTTAGCTCGTGATTTTGCACAGTTTGTTGGCTGTTGTGGGTGGGTTTCCATGACAAGTTAACAAAACCTTGTGGCATGTCAAAGTCACCAAAGAAACACTTTACAACAGTTGCATTGAATTGCTTCGTCGATTTTACGTAACCGGAATATTTAATAATTGTCAAATAAAAGAGAAGAGTGAAGTATTTTCTTGCCTTCAGGAACTTTAACTTGTAAGAGAAAATCTGACCTGGCACTTGACCCAATGAATTCCCGCACGAATTTTGGATGCTTTGTTTAACCGCAATATCAAGAGACGTAGTTTATTAAAATTCATATTTGGACCAAAATACTGATAATACTCAATGTTTATAGAAAAGTGCTTTAGGTAAAACCAGTTATGCTAATTAAGGTATTTTCTTCTTTCATAAAGGAAACAATGCGCATTATCTTTGCCTTTGCCGCGCTCGAATTTCTGGCTTTTGCTTTCAGTATTCCGTTTGGATGTAAACCATATTTCTATATTAAACAGTTTCTGCAGTTATCACAGTGACTTTTCAGGATTACGGGGATTCTATTTTGGTTCCGTTTGCGATATGAGCAGTGAGTTTCTGACTTATCATTGACGTCAAAACACCGATCATGCACAAAAGGTCAATCTTACCAACAATGGGAGCACGTGGGGTGAGGAGAATTGAAGATTAGTCCAAATTTCTGGGGTATTGCATGTTAAAATCCTTGACAGCTGGCTCCCAAATAGCTCCACACTCGCAATATGCTCGTTTTGAGCTATTTTCCATAGCATATACGCCGTTAAATGTGAATACAAATATTTCGTCGTATTTCATCATTTGATTTCGTGAGCCAGTTGCCCTTGCGGCGGAATCGACACCGTTGATGAGAAGTTCGATCAAGTACTTCCGACGAAAATTATCGACTGACAGGGGTATGACCAGTAAATCAATATTTATACAATATGAGTTACTTCTGTGTGCCGAAATTAAACTAATTTTCGTTCAGGCCATTCCAGTGCACAAAACTGCATCTGATCAAGTGAGTTTTGATGCAACAAAAATGTGGAAAGAATGTTAACTTAGAATGAACTTCCTGAGGAAATTGTCATAACGCGACAAGTTTGACGTCCACCCCTCGCTGGCTGAGCGGGGGAGTTTCATTGGTCACTTCGCAGAGATTTCATATTTTTGCATATCGTTAAAGTGACGTCACTATTGGAATTCTCACGGCGTTGCTTTCAAAGATAACCTACTTATAATATATGTAGCGCGGCTAACGGTGGCATTTGCTTTTCGCTCCCCTGACAGGCTCGGCGTATCAGTGAAGTTGAACCGGCCCAATTTCGCCTGGGTATCTCCACGCACCGAAATGCCACGAGCTTTCCTCATTAAGGGAAAAGCCGATCGGAAAAGATCAACACTACTAACAGATGAAAACTATAACAGGAATGCAGAGATTCAGCCAGACTTTTCTAATCAAGGTCAGTTGGGAT
>JAOEHT020123548.1:0-12462 GCA_025448195.2 Parazoanthus atlanticus
TGAATGGTCATTTTATGGGTTTTCGTCAACTGGTTCAAAAGTTAGAACGAATAACACCAATCATTTCTACTCTTCAATACAAACAAAATGAATGGTCATTTTATGGGTTTTCGTCAACTGGTTCAAAAGTTAGAACGAATAACACCAATCATTGCTGCTCTTCAAGACAAGCAAAATAAAAGGTCATTTTATGGGTTTTCGACAACTGATTCAAAAGTTAGAACGAATAACGCCAATCATTTCTACTCTTCAAGACAAACAAAATGAGTGGTCATTTTATGGGTCAGTTTTCATCAACGGGTTCGGATTAGTGGGTTTTGCGAAATCGTCTCTAACAAGGTTCTCCAAGGATGGTCAGATGTGACTCATGCTCAACATGACAACCTCTGTTTTAGCACGTGACCGCATTGATTGGACGCTTCCGTCAGTGTTTGTGCGATCCCGTATATCCAGGGTTCCTCTCAACCTCGTGCAGCAGAGTTTATAGCAAGGACAAACAATGCACATCAACTGACACGTGCCGTCGCGGTAAGTTTTGTTGAGAATGAAGTACACGAATGGATTGATTCCAGCGTTGGTTATTGCTAGTAACGCAAAGACGAACTCAAGAGTCTCGCGGCGACAGCAGTTGGCCTCGCGGAAGCTGGCTGAAAAGTACCCTAACAGATGGAACACGATCAGGGGGGTCCAAGTGACGTAGAACACCACAATTACCGTGACAAGCATGGCTGTGATGTTTTGGTTGCGTACTTGCCTGTCACGGTGTCTTTCGAGGGAAGCCATGGTGCGAAAAGTGTCATCTTGACGTTTCAAATTGAGGAGGACGATTGAATACAGGCCGACCAACAACACCGCTGGTATTGCCCAGAAGATTGTGATATCTACAACGAAAAAGACCTTGGGAGCTATATCAGGATCAAATGCGGGCTCCCATCTAGTATCACAATACACTTCACCATCTTCAACGACCATTTTCCTTGTATAGAAATACAACGAGTAGAACAGGAAGGAAGTCAACCAGACTGTGGATATGGTTAGCCCGCGATATCGCGTGGAAGGAAGCGCACGTCGACTCGGACACACAACTGCTTGAAATCGTTCTCCTGCAATCACCAGAATACTTAACACAGAAACAACGAACGAAGAATCTGATATAAAGGGCGACAGCGGGCACAATATAGCGCCCAAAACCCCTTTCAGTGGAAACGGAACGTCGAGAGCATTGGACAAACGGACGGGAGCCACGAATATGGCTGCCAAGATATCCGACACCGCCATATTGGCAATGAAAATGTGCACAGTGGTTCGAAGTCGAAGCGGATTTCTGAAGATTGTGGCAATAACTAAAACGTTCCCAATAATGGAGAGAAGAACCACAAGTGAGCAGCTCACAACACGGACGTACTTCCATTCATATGTCTGCTCGAATGAGGGGGGACAGTAGACACCACATGGGCCATCGTTTTTGCTTTCGTTTCGCGGGAGCAGAGTTGAGTTTGTGAAATTCATTCTGTGCGAAGCTTTCTGCCACTGAGTTCACGAAGTTCTAGTGCAACAGAAACTGATAGGCGCTTATTAAAAGCGAAGAATTTTTCAAAGTGAAAGCAATTATCCACTTGCTTTGACCATACAAGGATGTCCACCTGATAAACTCAAGAGCCTGAGGATTTTCTTTGGCGCAACTGGCCTGCTTTTATGGCAGACGTGATAGCGCGAGTAAACATTGAATCAAATTCCTTTTTGTTATAAATAAACACCTGCGAGCTTATGGAAATCCTGTAAGCAGAGATAAGCTTCAGCAATGTTCAGACAATTATACTGGTCCATCAGATTATGCAAACAGAATAGAAACCTAAATCCGAACTTTTCTAAACGAATGATGCGAGAGACTTACCTTGAGCCAGAAAGAGAATGACCAGTCAATATCAACATTCCCACCTGACAATTTGCTTTTACGGCAGATTCAAGAGGAAATTGAACGGTTTGAAAGAGGCAAGAGAAATCAGTTAACAATCAATGTTCATTTTTATGCCTAAAAAAATTTGGGCTCTAGATACTTTGTCACTTTAATATTGCGAAGCAGCTGAACGTCGCTGCTTTATTCAATAATTTCGATATAGTTGAGTGGAAAACCAGAATATGATATTTTAGATAAATATTGCTCTTATTATCTTTTCAAAGAAGCTTGACAGAAACGATAATATAATTCACTATCTGTCTTAAACTATCACTCAAAATGCAGCCTGTGTGCATGAAATTATAATCCAACTTCAGTGTTATAAACGAGTTTGGCACGAAGTAAGCTATTTGTTTTGGTAGCTTTTAACATTCAGTTCAAATATATCACTAATAAAATATCTTGCCAAATCTCATCATAGTTTTGACCGAACTAGTTTTACTTTAGAAGCGGAACACAAAAAAAGGTAAGAAACGCTGGACGCACTTGGAGTTATGAAGAAAAGCCATAAAGAGATAGAAATGTTTTATTATCATAATTCAAATTCGAATTCGAAAATGACAGAAAAACTCAATTTCTTGGTTTATGTCACATAGGACGCATATGATTCAAGAAGTCAAGTATACCGGGTAACAAGTTTATAGAATAATTGTCTAGCATGTATCTTTTTGATTAAAGGAACTATATAAGATTGAATTGTAAATCAGGCTATGAACAAGTTAACGTGGAAAGCCAATGATACTTTGCCAAATAGCTCAAGTTATGACGATATTTTCTATAGCACTCTTGAAGATAATTGCATTCATGTACGTGCAGTATACCATCTTACTAAAATGCATACAATATTGGAATAAATTTTAATTATAAATGAAAACGGAGTCGACAAAGCATTGATTTGGTCGATGAAAAGATGAGTTACTCTAGGTGCAATAGCTATTGCCGACTGTATCTCGGACAAAATTTATGAGATTCATTCCCAAAACCACGGTCAGTCTCTTGCAACTGGACGAAAGAGCCTTTGAACGGATTACAAAGTCTACAAAGACTAGGATCGGCTACTTAGAGTCCCGGTACAATAAGCATACACTCAGACCGGATAATTCAGTCAATTGAGCAGTTATTTTAAAATGTAAAACTTGGGCGTTGCTTTAATGTTTGTTCTGCTTCGACCTCCAGCCTTATTTGGGCTACATTAATTTGATGTGATTTCGACTGCTGCCAATAGGGATATCCATATTGTAACTGACAAGCGATAACTTAGAAAGGTTGGAGTGGCATGTCGGAAGAAAGTCAAACAAGCTCACAACTTGCCGATTAAAAAGCGAGATAGGTTCGCAAAAAGCAAGCGGGTTTAAATACACATTTTTTGACATTTTTCTTATCTTGCCTTTTTAAGTCGACTGTGAAGGTAAAACGCGTCAAAAAAGTTACCGGTTGCTTGCTTCAGCTGTAAAACTTCGGGGGTGAAAGTGGAATATTATTGGAATATGAATATTCGCACTTTTGCCGAGGAACACGAATATCGGTTATGTTTTGCAAGGGGATATGAATATCGAGGTTTTTGCAACTGGGTGGGAATAATGAATACAGAAAATAAACTTGTTGGTGTTATGACCTGTTATCAGTGTTGACTTGGTATTTAAAAAAAAATTAGTAATTCTTCGCCATTCATTACAAACAATACACATGTGCAGGGTGCGAATAAATTATTTTTAAGAAAACAGTGAAGAGGAGTGCATGAATGGCTGGATAGCAGTAGGTCCTTTTATGAATATACCATAACGTATATGGTATATGAATATTTGCCTTCGGAATATCGAAATTCGGAAGATATTCCGCCCGGAATATGAATATTTTGGTTTCAAATATTCCACTTCCAGCCCCGAATCTGTGAACCCAACCTCGACTAGATGCTTTAGTTCAGTAACAGCAGTGTAGTAAATGTTGCTGTGGTATCGTCACAGGTCACCCAAGCTCTGTGTTAGTCTATAATATTTGGTTTATGTTACGTAACTACATATTGGATCGAATTTAAGAAACTTTGTGGGAAATAATCTTTCGAGCTACAAATCACTGGAATAAAAAATTACACATCCTTGCTGCAATTGCTTGTCTCATGTGTGTCTATTTGTCTCCTTGTGAAATATGGGGTCATTCTGTCCATTGTTTACCGAGATATCCAAAAATCGAAGTTTCCCCCCAGTAATATCTCAGTAAATAATGGACAGAATGACCCCATATTCCACAAGGAGACAAATAGACATACACGAGACAAGTAATTGCAACAAGGATGTCTAATTTCAGTGACTTATAGTTCGAACGACTATTTCCCATACAAAGTCTCTTAAATTCGATCCAATATAGCGTTTCGTAACATAAACCATATATTTTAGACTAACTCAGAGCTTGGGTGACCTGTGGTATCGTGTACAATGCTGACTTCGAAGTAAGGCAAAGGAGTGAGTAATGCGACAATTTCCGCCTTCACTTTTCCCAAAGTTCCAAAGGCAATTAGTCGAGACAATGTGGCGGAGTTTGAGCCGAAAAAGAGGTCGTTTCTGTCTTGAGATCAGCAAACCCAAATGATTTATTAAGCAAAGTGTTGAATTTAAATTAGATAAAAATATTTAGATACATTTTAACGATATTTTAAAAATGTTTTGGGATATTTAGAACTATTTTTTTGCAGAATTTGTAGAAAGATATTTAGACATTTATTTGAGATTTTTGTAGCTAAGCCGAGTGGTTTGCAGACTTAAGTTTCTATAACACAATTCACAGCTATTCTCGGCTTGCATGTGGACATCACGAAAAAACTAAAATCAAATCTTTTGATATTGTTAATGTTACCCACTTTGTGCATCAAGCACAGTTGTACATCCGGTTCCTGAACCACATAAATGCGTCAGCAACATGGCAGTTTCACTAAAATATAATACTGCATTTCAGAAATGCACGATTGAAAACCTTCCAGATTATAAAGTTCAAGGATTAACAAATCTTGACATGAAGTAAATTATTTTTTAACAGTTTCAAATTTGGATCCCCGAATTTACTATGGCGCGTGCAGTGCGCCGCATTTCAATTTTGATTTAACCCCATTTTACATCAAGATTGCACTTTTAGCACGACGACAAGGTTGCTCACTGTTTCTCACTTTTATGAAAGAATATATACAAAAAGTTAAACTGGCAGTAGTTCTTGTTGGAATGATATAGTTTTACAGCTATAAAAAAAAATTATGTATATAAAATGTATACGTAAAACGGTTACAACTTGAAAGTTTCACGCTTTGAAGCGATAGTCAGGCAACTATATAGCTATATACTAGAAGACTAGTTTTGAAAAAAACTGTTTTTTCTGCGTTGGCGAGTAATCTGACGAAGGGCTAACGCTCGAAACGTCAGCTTACACCAAACCTTACGGCGAAAAACATACCATATCAACCCTTGTTGATCAAAACCCATATTAGCTATATAGTTTTTTACGGCTGCGTAGTGTACCTTACAGACTTAAAGTTAGGACATTTCTCCATCTCCCCCCTTATAAGCTCCCCATCAAACACAACTAACATTTGTACACTTCGTTTTGAGCATGTGTTTTTACTTTGGGTGATTTCCGAGCGCCTGACACTTGTTGCGTTTTCGTATTGATTATTATCTGCGAGTCTCTTTTGTGTCAAATTGTGAAAAACTCTTACGAACGCGTAACGAGTATAAGATCAGGGTTTATAACCAGCATTTTAAGCTATTTGAAAAAGGTTTTTAGGCCAGGTGCAGTAAAACAAGATAAATTAGATAGCTTCATTTTTTTATATATATATTTTTATGAAAGGTTGTTGTTTTTCATCGGAAGGTAAAACGGTCGATATGTGATCGTCTCATAATCAAATGTGAAGTCTATAAATAATCGAGAGCCAACTCAAATATGAACCGGACGTTTTTAAACTCAAGTGCATTTAATGTAAATCGTCCGTAGTATCAACGAAATCAGCCAAGAGACTTTTTACGCATTTTAGCTGAAAAGCAAAGTATATAAAAATAATAGCACATTGCATGGGTCGGGAGCATTTTTGATAGTCTGGCGCGGACACTATTAATTAATTTCCAGTAAACCAAAGAATATCTAACTTTGTAACAGCTTTAAAGCGCGGGAGTTCATGATCGCTTTCTTGCTAAAACTAGAAACCACAGAAGTGATTTTCACTTGGTTGCATTTGGTATTTTCGATCAAGTTTACTGTGATAGTTTGATTTGAACGGGGTTTTTCAGTTCATTTATAATGGTTTAAGATAAACGTATAGGGCGCGAAAACGAGCGAATTACCTATATTTTTTGTATTTCTTGGATTTGATTCACTTAGCTCAAAAAATATATCGAACGGCGTTTTGAATTTTCTTTCAGTTTTAAAAGCCTCTTTGAGAAACTGTACAGAAGTTTAAATGTTTATTAACACCTAAAACAGAAAGTATTCTTGAACAATAGTTCCGTTTCCAATCGGGTCAAAATCTAGATAGTGTTCCGCGCTACCTTCTAAGGGAGTTCATGCCCAATTTGGCGATTAGCAGTTAGTCATAGTTGTGGTTGGTGGTGTTCGGCCAAGTTTAAGTTTTAGAGTCGGGATTGAAAAAATTTCAAACATGCTGCATTCAGGGACTGTTCGAGGAAAGAGAGAGGATCGGTAACAGTTCTTATTGGATCGAATATTACAGAAAGCTACCAACCACATATTTTTGAAAGGCTGTCATAAGAAACACGCTTTTTGGGAGGCCAAACTATGTAAAGTATTTAAAACAAAACCTGAAAATGGTGTTTCTAAATTGTTGACGAGTTGTTGATATTGAACTGCTCTTGAAAAACATCTACTCTGATTTGCTAAGTTTAACTTTAAAAAACCATAGACTGAGGCAGTTTCATGGTGGTTCCATGAGTTGCTCGTAAGAGCCACAGTGTTAGTTAGTGTTCTTATAAAGTTTGTCTTATGAAAAGACCATGGTGCATGGCATCCCAGTGTTATATCTGCATTCATTACTTGAAGTTGTATGTAAACTAAATCTCCACGTTTGAGCCACCAACCTCAAGGATGTTTCCTGACTGTTTTTCAAGCCTCCAGTTTGAACATTTTGAGGTTGGAACTCAACTGGATTTATACTTAATAGTTCTTATAGTTATAGGATATAAACACTTACCTCGCCTGCTTCGTTTTCTTTTCAATCCAATAGTTATTTGATCCAACTGGACAACGGCTTCAAAATCCACCAAAATGTGCCTCCAACAGCAGTCATGATGTCGCACACCCCACCAGAATGAGCGAGGACTAAGTAACCCCCCCCGGGAGGGGGGGGGGGCTGATACTCTCAACTGGGGTGAACCATTGTCATTGACTGCCGCATAGGTTTCCTGTCTCCCCAGTAAAGCAGAGATTTTGGCCGGTATCTTCCCGTTTATTGCTCCATAATTTCCCGTTTTTTTCGTTGAAAAGAACAAAATGTTTTTCCTTACTTCAATTGTCTTTTCTGCATGTTTTTTTGTTATTTCTTATGTCTTTTATATCGTTTATTGCCATCCTTTCCCGTGCGAGTTGTGGCGAACATTGATCTCGTGATGTATGTTCGTTTAGTGTGTACTACGACTCAAACATGATCTCAAAATGCAGAAAATGGCATCTTAGAGAACCTAAATTGTCAAAATTTTCCGAAATAGCTTGCCTTCGGACTCCATTAGAAACTAAAGGCTTCGGTGCTCGATGAATTTCGTGTTATTTATCTCCAGGGTTGGAACCTCCAATAAAGCACCAAGTACTGTAATCCCCAAAGAAAGCACCGAGTGTCCTATCTTCCTGTCTTCCCAGAAAACAACAATTATCCCAGTCGGCAAAAAGCAACAGCTTGTTTCAGCTAGTCTTGACCTCTATCACTATACAATTAAACGAAGGGGTACACACAGTTGGATATACTTTATATTATATTATATTTATTTATTTATTGTAACAAAAGCCCAGTCTCTCTTACCACGAGTATTTCATGATAAACACCCCTCTGTACTGACCGCCTCTTTATAATGAATAGCCCCCCCCCGACTTCCCATCTAAGGATTTATTATGCAATTCACAGAAAAAACTCTATTGTTTTGATAGTGTATTCGACCTTTTCCTAATAACCTGCATTTTTGGCAGGCACTGAAGACGGATTTTGGTGTGACGTCAGTGGTCATACTTTCCCTCGTTAGCATACCGTAAAATACCACGTTAAAGACCCCCCTGGTTATAGACCCTCCCACATATAGGCCCATATAATGCATTCGGGTTATAAGTGCCCTTTCCTGTTTGATGTTCCTTGTTTCGTTATAAACACCACAATTTCAAATCGAAAGTTAGGAAGCTATAATGCAAGTGAAGTTTTGGAACAATATATGAATCACATTATATGTCATGGTGTATGTAATTTCTAATTTATTTTTCACTTTCAGATTGTATCTACTGGTTCCGAAAGTTTTTCTTATACCGCCCCTCCCCCCTCATTTATAAGCCCACCCCGGCAAAACCGCTTACGAACTTATCTAAGCCTAGGGTTTTAATGTGGGATTTTACGGTAATATAACATTGATCCCACTTCAAGATTCAAACAAAAAGAAAGTTCATAAACTGAAAAAAACATGGCACAGTAAGTACTTACCAAAGTTTTCACCCGATATGTTTAATATTTTGGGAGTCATGTTTCTTTGAAAAATATGTTGAAAATGACAGAGAATGTTTCGCTGGCGGCAAAGTTGCCTCCGGGTCATAAAACTCTATAAACTTGGAAGTTATAATAAAAACACTAACTTCCCCAAAACTATTTGACATATGAAGCTCAAACTTCCATAAGTACCAATTTTGCTATGCTGTACCAAATTGTGGTTGCTTGAAGATGAATTTAAGCTATGTTATGCCAATGTGGCAATATGTAAATAACAGTCATACTGTAGTTAAAAGAGAACTTCACGGTGTCTTAAGGTTGCAAAATGTATTCCAACAAGAAGTCTTTGCAGAAAAATAGAATAGATCTTTTTCTCCCTCGTGAACGGCATCGAAAAATGGGGAAATTAAAAATACCTTCGACATTCACCAGGATAAATATACCATGCGTTAAATTATGTATGTATGCAAAGAAAACACCTAACAGTAAATAAATGGTCATACAGTTATGTACGAATAGGTCAAAACATGAAGGGCATAGTGTTCATTTTGGCCCTTGTACTGCCATTTACAGCCCGAGGCAGAGCGAGTGTTTCAAATGTCGCTACAAAGGGCCAAAACTAAACTATTTGCCCAACAAAAGTCACGTCATTAGTATTATCATCAATACAATTGATTTGTATAAAACTTCCAACAAACGTTAATTCCAAGCAAATATGTAACATGGTACACCTGTATTTTGTAATGAGCCGAAAATTCATTTGAAGCCCGCCACCTGTTTAATTTTCAAGAGAGCGGCTTGGCATTTGGTTGCAATATGCTTTGGCATACACAAGTAAACGTTACGAATGCGAAATATTACTGAAGTTAACTGGGCAACTTAGGGAACAATTAAGCTAAATACCCTAATTAATGTTGATCGAGTTCATTATTTCCCAAATGAGCTTTCATTCATTTAAATAACAAGATGTTCTTCATGTGTTATGATATCTCTAGATGTCTTGAAAGTGACACCTGATACTTGAATATTTTCTGAGGTTCTCATTCAGTCGACAATTACTGGAACTCCAGCATTTGATCGAACATATATGTTCCGAAACCCTAGACAGTCGGTCCGGCAAGAGAAATCGCGAGTCTGGCACTTGTGTGTTTTTCTGTGGTTCTTAGTAGTACTTAAGTCCCAAGAACTGACAGATACACGGTCGATAGTCTTTGGATCCAGTGATCAAACATCCATATCGTTTTGCTCGTCCCCATTCTCCCCCTCTTCCTTCACAAAGCTGATTAACTGCGCATGTAAGTCCACTTTCATCTTCTCGCTGCACAGCACGGCTTCAACCACGCCCTTCTTAGGAGCTTGAATGGTGTGCTGTCAAAATAGATAACACAGTTTCTTGTTATCAATCAAATCGTTAAGAGATTCTAAGGAAGTCTTAAATCTTAATTGTTAGAACCTAACGTAGCAGTCTCAAACGCTAGGTGAAAACAGGGAAGGGAGGTCGCAGATGACAATCTGCGGAGATGAAGATGTAATTGCAGGCATGGCGGTCAACTAAGGCGGGAGCTCTTACCACCTCGTTTGGCAGTAGGTTCCGTGTTCTTATGGTTCCAGGAAAAAAAGGAACAGCAGTAGGCGTTGATATCGGAAGTAAGTTGATGGTAAGAACAATCACTACTTCTAGCATGCCTTACGTGGAAGGAAAGGAAGTGTTTACTGAAGTCACCTGCAAGTTTCCTAAAATCTTACTCGAGTACATACCTCCATTTTCATCGCTTCCATTACAACCAGAGTCTGTCCTTCTTCGACTTCCTGCCCCGGTTCAACAAGCACCTGAAAATAAGGAAATCTTTAATTTAACTCTTAACAAGAAGTTACAGGTGGCCTAAAGACAGGCCAACGTTTGGTAATGAGTTTGATTAATTTTGTCTGCTACTGTATAAGAAATTGTTTTCAGAAAACTATTTAATAACCTTGTAGCAAAAATGCAACACTTCGACAAGCAATTGTCTAGATATTTTTACAAATGTACCTATGGTAGGACATCTAAACTTTACATTGGTCTTTACATTAAAAATGTTGTCCTTGGTAATGGCACATCATTCTAATACGTTTATCTAGCTAAAATGTGGTTCCTAATTTTTACCTCAAATATGGCCTAGGTATTGGCGTACATCCGCTGGCGTAATGTTTATCAACAAACCTTTTCAATTATTCAAACACCTCGGAGACTATAAACAAAGAAATAGTTGTCTTTAAAAACTTCAAATCAAGAACTGGCAGACTCACTGATGACAAGAGCCGAAACGCTCCTATTGGTGCATCTTTACCTTAACGGCTAGGGTCCCTGGCATGGGTGCCTGAGCCCCTCCCAGTGATGCGCCCAAGGCTCCCATTTTAATAACACATTTGGGTACTTTACCTTAACTATTGTCCCTGGCATGGGTGCCTGAGCCCCTCCCAATGATGCACCAGCTGCTCCCATTTTGGTAACGTACTTGGGCACTGGTCGTCGGACTTTATGACAGCCGTCCTGGAACAATCCATCAAGTTAGCCAGAAACGAATTAGTTTTTACACTCTCTCATAGGCATGGACTCAGTAATGAAGAAAGACAGAAAATGACGGTGGTGAGCGAGGAAAAAGCGATAGATGAAAAGTCTTTCACTTTGATTAGCTGCAGAGGAATTTTACAGCGAAGCCATACCTTTGTAAATACGTGAATTGTTCCTCCAAGGTCAACCAATGAGGATTTGACAATTTTACCATCAATATTGGATATTAGGTTGGATTTATCACCATGTTGTTCTAGCTTTCCCTTGACGTGTAGTCGGTCTCCATCAATCTACACGAGATGTATACAGGGTAAATGTAATGAAAAGTAATGAACAGGTAACAACTACATGTAAGTTAGATATCGCAATAATAACGTGAGTTGTACTTACATCAAGTACGTAGCTCCCATCTGCTTTGTATTCTGCTTGAATGGCAACTCCTGTCAAAAAGCAGAATACATAGAATTAGATGTTGTTATGATGATGATGGTAATGGTGATGATGTTGATGATGATAAGAGTGATGATGATTGCGATGATGATGACGATGATGATGATGATGATGGTGATTGTGATGATGATGGTGATGATGTTGATGATGATAAGAGTGATGGTGATGATGATTGCGATGATGATGACGATGATGATGATGATGGTGATTGTGATGATGATGATGATGGTGGTGATGGTGATGATGATGATGATGATTGTGATGATGATGATGATGATGATGATGTTGATGGTGATGATGATGATGGTGGTGGTGATGATTATTAAGGGTTATGATGTTGATGATGGTGGTGATGATGATGATGGTGATGATGATGATGGTGATGATGATGATGGTGGTGATGATGATGATGATGATGTTGATGGTGATGATGATGGTGATTGTGATGATGATGTTGATGATGGTGGTGATGATGATGGTGATGATGGTGATGATGATGATGGTGATGATGATGATGATGGTGATGATGATGATGATGGTGGTGATGATGATGATGGTGATGATGGTGGTGATGATGATGATGGTGATGATGATGATGATGGTGATGATGATGATGATGATGGTGGTGATGATGATGGTGATGATGGTGGTGATGATGATGATGATGATGATGGTGATGATGATGATGATGGTGATGATGATGATGATGATGGTGGTGATGATGATGGTGATGATGGTGTTGATGATGATGATGATGATGATGGTGATGATGATGATGATGGTGATGATGATGATGATGATGGTGGTGATGATGATGATGATGATGGT
>JAOEHT020123626.1:0-12460 GCA_025448195.2 Parazoanthus atlanticus
TACTACTACTACTACTACTACTACTACTACTACTACTACTACTACTGCTACTACTACTACTACTACTACTACTACTATTACTACTACTACTACTACTACTATTACTCGTACATTCGAACATGGAACATTTTTATTCAATAAAGGTATATTTTTTATGCTAAGTGGGAGCTGAACGATTCACTGAAACCCAATTGTTTTGAACTGAATGTATTTAACAAATGCATGCAATTGTACGGGTGGAAAGAGCCAATTTGTTACTAATATTATGACTATGACTATATTATGACTATATTATTTGTTCATGGACACAATTGAATCACCACATCTACATCAGCGATTGTATCATTGTATCAGATTAATCATTCATGAATATACTGAGTGCTCTGTCGGCGTCCACACAGTTATAAACATACTAAAGATTATAGACGGTGGGACTGACTATAAGGAAGGCCATCAGCGTTTCATTACTTGGGGCAAAAAAGAAGAAGCGAAATGAACTAAAGACAGAATTGACATGGAACTGAAGTCTCAAAACCGGAACACGACAGAAAACTGCATTCACGTAGTAATGAACCCCCTTGTTTTCAATATATTTGCTCATACTGAATAGTACTTGCATTAAAAATTAGACGAAGTTTCAGGTTATCATTTGATGAAGTTAATATAACATATACTATACTATTCTAGTGTCTTGTTAAATATTTTTTTTGTTTTAAAGTTGTAAACAACGTGTTTCGTACTCTGTTTGAACCCATCTTGTATGGCACTTGGGACACTGATATAAAAAACCTATTCACAGCTATTGAAATCGCATTTGTTTTATTACAAAGAAAACGCCATTCTTATAATTCTTGTAAACAAAACAGTCAATGTTTGAAATACATTCAGTTTGGCTATTTTTTCCAGATTACCTTCTACACTTGTCGAATGGTCGAGGTCTATATGTTAAAATATAACGTATTCATTTGATTTCCTGTTCAGCTGTTGAGCAAGATGGACGAACTGCAGGCTCAACTTACCAGCGATGAGCCCAGAGAGAACGTGGACGCGTCCAACACAATGATGGCCCGCCAACAACAGATCAGAGATTCAATGATTTCGAGTTCTGCCAAAGTGCAGAAAGAAGGCCAGGTTCTACTGGATGAGTTGCGAAGGGTGAGGTGGCTTTCGTTTTAACTAAAGAGTGATGGAGTATCTGTCTGTGACAGAAAGAATTCAGTGAGATAAAACACACAATATTTCTCTCAAGTTGATTTTAAAACCTCTCACTGTTTTGTTGGAACTCTTTCATCTTGCTTTTCTACGATTTCTAACCGCTATTGTGAAGTTTTTTTTTGATACGAGACATGAATGTTGTGGTTATAACGAGTGTAGATCTCTGTTGGTTTCAACATCACAGTGGACAATCGCATTGAAAATATTACTGTTATTTAAGTAATTGTTTTTTACAGCTTACACATTTCTGAATAATAATCTCATTGGTTTGTAAAAAATAGAAATTTGAATTTGAATTGACTGATGTTCAAGAGGAGCCGTCATAATGTGTGAAGTTACAATAAACTTTATTTATAAGATAGTGACTTTCCGAATTCACCATAAGTTATACTAAAGTCTGAAGTCTGTTTGCGCTCGGCAAGATTTTGTCTCATGAAGAGTGGGTACTATATATTATTTTCTCAGTGGTTGAACTGCTAGAAATGGGTTCTTTGCAGTCATCGAAGGTCTAGAACCTGCGGCTACATCATCAGTACACATTTTTTTCACAAAACAATATCGGCTTTCTAAGAGCATAAACCAATTCAATTAACAATCTTAGGTTCAGGCTCAGAATTTTCAGTTAACTTTTTGCCGTATTTTAGTCAAATTTTTCTTGACAAGTGCTACATATATATTTCTCAACTGAGACAGAGGACAAAAAAGACAATCAAAAGACACACAAGATAATGTCTTGTCGCCTGTGAGGTCCGTGCGTGTCCTTCATTTTGGCGCGAAAAGTTTGCAAGGTCTCGATTGTTTCAATTTTTTTCGAACTTCACCATTTTCATTATGTCGGCTGGAAATACTGAGAACAACTGATTTAAAGATTTTTAGGCTGATTTTGCCAAAAAAAGAAAATTAATAACAATAATCAGCGTCCAAAATTATCTGGTTCATGGGGAAAAACGTGTAATGTTGTGTCTGATTCCGGATTTGTTGGTTTTACTAGGAGCCGCGAGAACAACTGTTAGACCGCGAGTCAGCGACCTCAAATGTAAAGCAGTTTCTAAAGCAACTAGAGGAACGCAACTTGAGACTGGATGAGTTATGGGACCTTAGAGAAGAACAGCGCACCAAGAATAGAACCTTAAATACAGAGTTTGTGCAGTTTGAACGTGACACTCGAGAGGTAAGTGGCTTCGGAATTTGTAAGCTTTTCCAAAGTTTGTTCATAGAGTTATTTGCACTATAAAAGGGGCATGACGAGGCCATTTACACCTTCCTTTGCCAATTTCTTCTGGTGAGTGAACATCTCTGATTCTCTGCTTGTTACTCATTGATTATTGCACCAAATTCAAAATCAAACATCAGAATGTTAAATGTGGAAGTGAGAGCTTACTGGACTGTATATACAGCTTCAAAATGCCATTAACAGTCGACCGTTAACTACCACCCTTATCCTGCTTTTTTCTTACTTTTTTTAATCTCCATCCTCGGGTAAATCAACATTTTAAAAGGAGAGGGACTTATGAAACGTCCACGTTTTGCGGCTTAGTTTTTCATAGTACTAGAACGTCTTGTTAAAAAGAACTCCAATATCTTCATGGAGACGTGACACACTTTCTCAATGGTAGCCGATTGGGTTACATTGCGTCCTGTTGGAAAGCTCACTTGAATGATGTGCGTGTTCTAGTCTAATTTAAAGCCTATTTGTAACCAAGATGCTCTGGGAGTGTTTGTTATTTATCTTGGTATGCAGTTTGCTTTAGAATGACCATATAACGCGTGATTCACCACGCCGGCTTACAGAGGTCCGATTGACAGGATACAAGAGAGAATTTGCTTCTTTTCAAAAACATCATTTTATCAAACTTGAACAAGCTATTTTAATAATTAGCATCAGAATTGCAAATGGTGCTTTGAATAGCATTTTCAACAATTAGCATCAGAATTGCAAATGGTGCTTTAAACAGCATTCATCAGCAAGAGTTTTTCTAAAGAAAGTTTGCTTATACGATTGTTTGTATTTTTTTTGTAAATGTGATCATGAGAAATGCGGTCAAAATGATGGCAATTTTTCAACCATTGTCAATCAGGGGCTTATAATCCATTCTGTTGTCTTACCGGAGTTGGAAGAGATTGTCTTCATTTCAAGAGGAAAGAAGTAATGAACCTTAACAAGTAATAATACGGTTGAAACTCTACAGTTTAATACAGACTTGCAGTCATTAGTTATATCATATGAGGTTACTGACTTTAGAATTTGTTTCGGCTTGCGCTGTTTGGTCAAAATTTAGTTAATAAGTTAAGCTCGATTTATTTCTTCCGACACTTGTCGGGTGGTTTGCAAACAACATAACGGGTGGAACACTGCTTGTGTACATTCATATCGCAGAATATTAGTTAAAATCCCAGGCATATATTCTTTCGTAAGCGGCGGTTTTGTTGAGTTGCTGCAAGAAAACTAGCAAAACACTCGGGAATCATCCTGGCCATCCTGAAGACATAAAACCGAGCTCGAGTTGGGGAAGACTCACATTGAAGCGGATTTCAAGGGGTTAGCAGTGTTTGTTGTTAGAATTCACTGTGCATGAATTGCTGTTACAAAGAGCCGGTAGGTAGAGTGGCTGTGTCTCTTGCTTTCGGAGAAGATCAGGCATTTTTCGAGATTACAAGTGGACGACTGAATCATATAAGTTGTTCTTGTTGGTACATATATACATTTACATTTATAGGAAATACCTTAAATTGTGAGAATATTTATCAATAGTATCAAACTACTGCGTCAGCGGGGCCTCTATAGTTTTCTTTCAATACATCATTAGTATACTTCGAGAGTTCTTGTAGTCATCTCAGTTGTTACTTGACTTGAAAGGGCAGAATTTCGTTTTGAAAAAGCCGGCTGAATTAAGGTTTTCATAGAAAAAGGAAGGAGCAAATTGATTATACTCAACCTCTTGTTCGAATCTGCGTCACATATAATGTGGATCAATACCGCATTCTTCAATTCTTTCGCATTTTTTGTGTTCATTCACTTATTTGATCATTTATTGACTTCTATTGTGATCTGTAAGCGGGAGAAAAAGTACTTGTTACTTGGACCTTGACAAAAAGTATCCATTTAAACTCTTATAGTTTTAATTTTAAAACGTGTCAACCAATTTGTATTGCACCTTACTCACATACGCTTGTCTGTATTTTCTCCGCTCAGGTTATCACGTGGATCAAGCAGCAAAGTGAACAGTTTTTTCCCGTGCGAATGGATTACAACACGTTCCCGGCAGATCCTCGCGAGCTGGAGGAGAAGCTGAAAAAGTTCAAACTGGCGGCTCAGGTCGGTGCGGTCGATGGGTTTTAAGCCGAAGGGTTGGGACAGATGTGGGGCTTTCGATTTTTTGTAGCATTTTTTTAAAAACCCCCACCCAGGGGCAAGGTAATTTGGTCAGTTTTAAGTAATGTTGACTCAGCTGCACCACAAATATTGATTAAAAGTGGTCAGATACTCGACTCTCCGGTTGGCAAGAGTGAACACTGGAATGCCCCGCATCTGCCCCGCCTCCCTCACCAGCTTAACATTGATAGGTGCATAACTGCATCAAAGTTGCAGCTGTGTATTTGTACACCTTCTACTGCAGTCGATTCTTTGGGCTTTGGCACGGAATTTGATAATCTCTTGCAATGAACTGAAACTGTTGCTGCTTGAGAGTCGCAATACAGTGTTACAATGTAGAGCACAAACCCAGACATTCAAGACGATTATTTTGCGAAGACCGCATGTGTAAATGCATGTCAAGCTTTGCAGCATTTTCTTTTACAAAATAGAAGTGAAAGTGTCTCGAAACGAATTTAAAACGTGGATCATCAGTAATTTTGGTTGGTTGCCTGGAACTGCAGATCAGGGTCACGTAACTTTGTTTCGCAAGAAACATCAAAATGAAAACTGTGAATTTAGTTGTCTTACACAAACGTTAAATCTTTTTGACACAGACGTTACCGTTATTTCTTATCCACCATGTTTCTGAAGGCACGCTTTGTGTCTTTCCAACGTTGACTGCAACAACAACAACAACAACAACAACAACAACAACAACAACAACAACAATACCAAATACGACGACAACAACAATAACGACTACGACGACGACGACAACAACAACAACGACGACTACGACGACGACGATGACAACAACAACAACAACAACGACGATGACGACGAAAACAACAACAACGACGACAACAACAACAACGACAACAACGACGACGACGACAACAACAGCAACGACGACGACGTTGAGAGCAACAACAACAAAAACAACGACGACGACGACAACAACAACAACAACAACAACAACGACTTATTTCGATGAGTTTACAATTATAGTTGGACAACGATGATAAACCAAAGCCAGACAGTTATATGGTAGGGGTAAGATATAACAGATTGTTATGAATAACAAGTACAAGACGAAAAAAGTAGAAGAAAAATTGCAGAAAGATAACACCATTCCCTGGTCACAACAAAAGTATCTTCCCTGTTAGATAAACCCTTCCCCGTTTCCCAACAGAGAACGGACGAGGATGTTCGGCGGCACTTACAAGAAGCTGACAGACTCGCCACAGCGGAAGGGTCTTATAAGGCGGCCATCAAAGTTATTACAGACGAGTTGAAGATTGCGTACGAACGGTTCAAAACGCTTATGACCGACTACCAAGTCTTGTTGTCCATGTGTGCAACTTTCTTTACCAGTGTGGAAAAGGTCTGTCCTCTTAGTTTGCAAAGGTTGCCTTTGTTTAACACTTACTGTAATTTTCAGTTCCTCCAACAACACTGTACAAGAGAACCAAAGTTTGTCATTTTCTTTACGTTTTTGCCCTTTGACGGTGGTGCATCAATATTTGAGTATTTTTAGTTTTTGTGTTGTTCCGTTTAAGTAAGACGAAAGTAGCTAAAACAGGTTTTTTGCTGATCAGAAAATCACATTGCTAATGTAGAATACGAGGGATCAAAACGGTTTCTCCTCTGTGTCTACTCAATCTTATGCTTGTTGAAAAGCAATAAGGAGTGTGTGGTTGGATTGGGGATGGGATATGATGGGTTGTTGGGAGAGAAGTAACGGACGTGTGTGTGTCAAGGACCAGGAAGGCAACTGGTAGGAGTCATCTTTAACCGTTTTTGTCCAAAATGCGACAACTGCTGTGTTTCTTAATTCTCCTTACTTGTCCCCATACACTACTTGTAAGAATGTTGGGAGAAACAAGCAATTCATCATGCAAGATCAATTTCCTTATTCGCGTAACCGAACTAGTAATTTGTATACTTATATTTAAAGGAGAAAATAGATATTGATAAGGTCTATTTGTGTTTATTATTTTGCGGTACAGCTCCTCGAAATGATGGACAAGACAATTCGAGACTTCCACTCGGTGAGGCCGACATCAGATCTGAGCCGTGCCCAGCTCATGCTGCAGGATCACATTGCGAACTACCAGGCCGCCTCGGAACTGTACAGCTACACGGTCAGCAACGGGCAGGACATCCTGGCCAAGGCAGCAACCACATCGGCGGTCAGCGTGTCGCGCGAGGAGATCAAGCAATTCCTGGACCAGACACAGAGTAAGAAGGAAGAGTGGATGAGTTTGTGGCAGCACCATAAGAACAAGCTGGAGGAGAGTGTAAAGCTGTGTGAATTTGAACGTGATATCAGCAAGGTAAGCTGGCGGCATGTTCAGTTCTAATGTTGCTGTGGAGAAATAAATTTGTCAAACAAATGCTGATTTCATAGAACATGTTTGATAAATAATTGGGTATCAAACTTACCATGAGTGCTTCTGCTGATGATGACGATGACGGTGATGATGATGATAATAATAATAATAATAATATTAATATTAGTGATGAAATAGAGAAATAACGGTGATAATGATAATAATAATAGTATATCAATATTCATTACAACGATTATGGTAATACTACTACTACTACTATTACTATACTTAGTACTACTACACTACTACTACTACTACTACTACTACTACTAATAATAATAATAATAATAATAATAATAATAATAATAATCATGATGATGATGATGAAGATGACAACATTAAACTTCCATCGTAATATCTGTACAGGTATGATCCGCTCAGCAAAATAAATAAAGTTACAAAATTTATTGTGCAGCCGCAAAATGAAAGTTTGCCTTTTTCCTCTTTAATTTGCTGTGCTGTCAATATGAATGATACAAGGAAATGCCCAAGGACATAGATGGTACTGACATTGTTTCAAAAGACCGTTACAACCACGAAACCCGATCAATAAAAATCCTTTTGCGGTCTGTGCGCATGCATTCTAGGGAGTTGTTGACGCAACAGCGAATTGACACCTTTCAAAACTACTGTATTCAAGCTTGTGTAGTTTCTATTTTATTGTTTTTTTTTAAGAAAATCGAAACTCAAGGTTTGGAATTGCGGCCATTTTGCAGGTTAATTTGATGACAGAGGAGCATAATCGGGAGTTGCTGACACTGAACATGAAGTTTGGAGACACGCTGTTGGAAGCAGTCAGTCTTCTGCAAGAATCTGACGCTTTCCTGGAGAAAGTAAAGGTAGGAAGACGAATTTGCAGAACGTATTTGTATAAGTGTGTCTCTATGTATAGAGTTAACCACAATAGTGCGTAGTCTTAGTGTTATGTAAACAATACTATCTTCACAAAACAATGATTTTGTCGGCGTCTTAACGATTTTCTTGTTCCTTGTTTTACCCATAGCCTACTGACCAGGAAGTTGGCCGACTTACGTCTGAGGCTGAGAGAATGGTCGAATCGAGACATTACGACGCTCCAAACATCCAGCGACAGATTGCTGCCATGGAAACTCGCTGGCAGAGGTTCCTGGCCCGCATGGAGGAGCACCGAATCATGCTGGAGGCCTCCATCGAGTTCCACCAGTTGTACGAACAGGTGACAATACCGAGACCATCTCCATAGACGCTTAGAAACTAGTCTATTTTGTTTTGTTTTTTCTAAAAGGGGCACAGCTAAAGCGTGGACTATTTCTTTTATAACATTGCCACTTTTATCAGTAAGCAAAAAAAATACAAAACTTACTTTTTTCCGAACAGCTGTTCATCGTCCGGGTTATTTTTGTCGTTCTTTTCTTTGGCACAGCTCGGTAGCTCCTCTTCCATTTCTTGACGTCACCTTCAAGTACTCCGTTTTTCATTTAGAAACCTTTTTGAAACCCTCTTCTTGGTTCCAGTTATCTTCCCAGATTTACTTGCGTATGTTACGCCCGTGCCAAGCAAAAAGCGCACGAAAAATTGCCAGCTATGTTCTAAAGTTTATATTATATAATAGTTAAGAGTTGATATTTAAAGTATACAACAGCTATTTTGTCTGCCATGAGAGATCTTTTCGTTAAAGTTATAATTTTAGGTCTGTTAACTGTCTTTGCTGAAGCTTAAGAGCAACCACCTTAAGATGTCTTTTTCGTACGGGGGAGTACGCTTTTGGAACTGACGCACTAGGCATTGGCAATGGAACTGCTAACACTCGTGGAACATTTAGCGGCAGTTTATAACGGTGCCGTCGTTACTTGAATTGCTTTTGAGGGTGACATTTGCAGATTTTTGTTTATTTGTTTACTTTTGAGGGTGACTTTGTTTGACTATTTTGTTTACTTTTGAGGGTGACATTTGCAGATTTTTGTTTATAAATAGTATTTTTTCAAATACTATTCACTAATAGTAGTTGAATTAATTTTAATTTTTATTACTTACTAATTATATATCTATACACGACCACATCAAATTTAACCACGTTTAAATAAATGCAATTGTTGCTATTACTTTTTCACCTTGTAGGCGATCACGTGGATAGGCGACAGTGAGCACTTTCTGGTTACGACGAGAGAGGCGGCCAGGAAATGCAGCTCAGAGGAGGAGGTGATCGATCAGTTGGACATGTTGGAGGGGTTTGTAAAACCGGGCCTCAACAAACAGGAGGCACGGCTTAGAAAGATCGCTGAACTCTCTTCTAAACTGATGAACGAGAAGCCGAGGAGAAAGGCCAAGGAACTGGTCGCAAAACAGAAAGAAGTCGCCACGAAGTTCGATCTGATGGACAGTGACTTGTTCAGACTGGCTGAGAAACTCAGAGAAAGGAAGCGTCTTGGTCTTCCTGTGGACGTAAGTCTCACATTGAGCACGAGTTCTAGAATTGTTCAGTGCTCTGCTTACATTTTGTTGAAAAATCTTGGTGTTTGCGTAAACTATGATGGAGATACACTTGGAGTTTGAGGAATCTTAAATTGAAACCACTTGTTCAGAGAAGGAAGGCATCGTCTCTACTGCTTTCATGGCACTGTGGATCTCTCCAGAGAAATTGCAGAATTTCGAAAATCAAAATACAAAATTTAGGAAAAACAAATTTGTATGTAAACGAAGTAAAACGGCATTGAAATTAATTTCAAACAGCTTCGGATTCTTCGTAGCAAAGATCATGGAAAGAGGTTGAAAAGTCATTGAATTTAGATTTAAAGATGTGTATGAACCCAGTCTTTGATGTTGTCAGTGAAACCATATCCTGTATCTGCATGTTTCATAGTTCGAAATCTCTTAAAGCCTATAGACAACCGGAATTTCTTACATACAGAAATCGAACCAAGATGGTATTTGACTCGTTTGATTTTCTATTCAAAGCTCAAAGTTATGCATATTATTTTACTATTTTTACATTTGTCGATTTGCTACCGTAACACAATAGCAAATTTTGAAAACAATAACACAAGGGCGATTTGCATGCCGATTGTCCATGGGCTTTTAACATGAAGGAAAGAACATTCTTATAAGATATTATTGTGTTTATTTGTAGGAGGAGGAGCTATCGGCTGAATCCCTGGAGGCGTATGAAAGGGAACTGCAAAGCGAGTCAGACGAGGCTCCGTACGATGATCGTGGAAGTCCAATCGTGACTCGTGTTGGTACTCTCTCTACCTTCGTGGAAGACACTTTAGGAAGAAAGAGAAAGGCAGAAGTTGTCGAAGTCGGCGAGCCCGATTCCTACGGCAAGCGGCCACAGGTAGCGGTCAGCGTAAGGGCAGACTTTCCAGTTTCCCCGGAAACTGAGAGGAAAATCGAGCCAATAATCAAATCTGAAATTCGCAGTTGGTTCGAAAGCGGAAAAGCAGTTCACGCGTTAGGTTTCCCTGAACACGAAATAATTGTACATATTGACGAAGAGGCGCGGCGAGAGGGAACAGCACTCGCCCCGTGGGGAGGGGAGGTAGTGAAGAAAGATGTCACTGTAACTGCACTGGGTCCATTTGTGAAACATGATATCGAAGTTGAGACAGGTATGGAAGTACAAACTGCCCCACACGACTCCCCTGAGTCACAGGGTTACACGCGCACGAGAACGTGGAGGACCACGACAAGAGAAACGACCACGAGTGTAAAGCAAGAAACGAGAACTGAGATCGAGATGCTAGTTCCAGAACGACCAGAAGTGACGTCAAATTTGTACGTGTACGGATCAGAGCCGCAACCACTAGAGGAAATAGGTGTGACAGTTCGATCCAAAGCTGTGTTGGAGAGCACACCCGACTCACTGCCCCAGATCGAGGGCACACAGGTTGGGAAGATTGAAGGAGACATGCAACAAGCCAATGAAAACATTTGTCGTAGATTGGAAGAATCTCTTGGCGCCTCGCATAAACCGTAAGTAACGCAAAAATTACGCAAATTGCGAGGGCAACTTTTGTTTACAAACTTTTGTTTCTTTTGAATATCGAATGTGTGAAGCGTTTGTGCTTTACATGGAACTAGATATGAAAATATTTTGGGAATTTTGAAGCTTATCTAAAACAAGAGTAAAATGGTACAGGTCTGAAAAGTACACAGTGTTTCAGAATCATGTGTGAAGATCGTTCGATTTTCAATTTCCGTTTCAACATCTAGAACACGTGCAAACTCCTGGCATGACGTGTTCAGGGGGGAGGGGGGAGTGGAAACATTTTGTAACTAAAAAAACTAAAAACATTCAGTTTGGCATAATTTAGATCAAATCGACTCACTGGTCTCTTTCTCAGAAATTAGTCGTCTATGTTCTTTACCCAAGGAATACTGTAATAGATCATCTTATTTCAACAAAATCTTTTTGTGAAGGTTCGATGAGTTTAAGGCAATTGTTAATTTGTGTTCTGCGCGGACAAGATTGTAAACATTACAGTAAAAACCCGCATATATAATATACATATAAGTATCTCGGTCAGCCAATTTAAGGAAACTCTAGACTTCTTGGCTCTTAAATTATTGTTACTGCTCTTCCGTGTATTTTGTCTAAAATTATGAGCCTATTTCAGATTTAAGGCTAAGTAGTTCTTATATAGTGGGTTAATAAAATCAGAATTTTAGCCTTAGGTTCTTAATTTTTAGTTGCTAGTTCATCTACGCGGGTGTTAACTATAGAGTATATCATCACAAAGTGCTGCATCCAACTAATTCGCCGTGGCTATTTCCCTGTCGAAAAACAAAATCAGCCCATCTTGTATTTTTATAGACATCTAGCTTGTGGCTTGCTTTTTTTATTAATCAGACTGCCCTGACAGAGATGGCTTTAAATTTCGCGTGATACATGTACATATTTCAAACGATTTTCTCACCCACTGTTTTCAGACCTCCGCGTCAGCTGACCGAGATCATTGTACCTCAGTACGCCGGAGGAGTGCTGGTTTTTACCCCGCCCGGAACACCAAGACGAGGCTCGCTACCAGCCCCAATCACGGCCACACAGGTGCTGGAAAACGGCGACGCACCAAGCGATGGGCAGAAAGCTCGGCAAAGGATTGGTTCGGAGGTGTCAGTTGCTCCGATTGCAGGCGGTTTTGAAATGGTGGAGCTGACAGTGCAACCCTTTGTTGATGGCAAGCCAGTGGACATTCAGAAAGAGGCAGCTTTGAGAAAGATGGACGACATCGTGGACGAAATGATCAGTAGCGAGCAGAAATACGTGGACGAACTTACGTCCCTGGTTGAGGTGAGCCACGTAATAACTGACTAACTTTTGTCAGTCGACTAGACAACGTTGTGGATGTAAGATCTGTCATGACACTGGGTACTCTGTAGCCAATCGCACGTCTGTGTACCCGTTTGTCTGTCTCTTTGTGCGCGCTGTGTCTGTATATATGTGTCTGTCTGTCTATCTATCTATCTATCTATCTATCTATCTATCTATCTATCTATCTATCTATCTATCTATCTATCT
>JAOEHT020123711.1:0-20701 GCA_025448195.2 Parazoanthus atlanticus
GATTCACAAATATATATATATATATATATATATAGAGAGAGAGAGAGAGAGAGAGAGAGAGACTGCTTTAACAATCTCATCATCTTCCCATGATCTAGACTATATAGTGTAATGTTTGTTTATAGTATGTTTGTTTGTGCGCGAGATTTTTAATCTTGTTTTTGTTTCCAGAATTCCTTCCTTGTTTTCACAAAACGGCTAATCTTTTCCGTTTTTGCAGAAATAATTCAATTATTTCTTTTTCAGAAAATAGCTCAATTATTTCCTTGTTTACGGAAAGCGTCTAATCATTTCCTTTCTAGTAGAAATACTTCAATATTGACTTGTTTGGCTTAAAATTTTGCAAGTTTTCTTTAAAAAGGAGATGCCCATATTTGTTTCAATACACACGCATTCATTTGTGATCTCACTTAAGCTTGATTTGTGTTTCAGACAGTGGTTTCTTGATATTAAAATAGCTCTCTGCTGGGATTAAGTCCAAATCTACCCAAAGAGTAATAATACCGTAGTTTTCACAGCTGTCAAATCGCCAAAACATTATCACAGCTCTTTACGCCTAGACGATCATGATTAGTTTGGTGTGAATTTGGCAAAAAAACCCTCATGTTTTACAGATGTAAAAAAAATCCACAGTTCTTTAACAAGCGGTCTTTATGGCAGTAAAGGTTTCTTACATAAACGTCTAAAACATCGATTTTCCTTGGCAACCAAACAAAAATGTTAAATGGAGATTATGCTATTGTCTGTTGATGGGTTTTTAAAATCTATTTATCTATTTCTTACTGAGCTCTGGTAAACTTCTCTCCACCTTTTGAGTGAGTAAGCTCATATTTTTGTCATTTCCTGGAAATGAGTTATTCCTTGCCTTAAACCTCCTTTTACAATTAACGAAATATGAGAAACTGGATTCTGCTGAATATTAGAGAAAAGACAAGTTGATCATGCCATAAAATCTTGTATTTTAAGTCTTTGTCTAAGTACTTGCTATAATCTCCGACGCTCAGAGGGGAGTTCCAGTTTAGCCAATTATCGTGGAGAGATAGTATGCAAGTGGCCATGTTCCACAGGCATACCAGGAGGAATATAAGGGCCAGCTTGACTGCCGCAGTAGTATGGAGGAGGTGTCGCCATGAAACTGGGTGGGGTTCCTGTGCTCATGACTCGAGAATTACTTAGAACATGGGATGGCGATGGGTAGCTCGGTATTGATGTTATCACCTCACGGCTAGAGCTCCATAGTCCTCCGCTACAACTTGAGTACCGGCAGGGGGAGGGTAGGGGCTGACTTTGCTCCTTTGTTGTGGAAGGCTTTGGTTTGGGTTTCTGCTTGGTGGAGTCACCTTTGGCAAGTTGTCTACTTTTGGCTCGTCTATTTTTAAACCACACCTGTTGAATGTAAGAGAATTAGTGAGAACCCTTAAAACAAGCTTATCGGCCAACTATCCGGGAATCTCTTTAACACATTCTTTGTTTCTTATCTGGTGTCACAGACAAGTTAGCTGATCATTTGAACGAGACAGAATCTAAACTAGGGCTAAAAATGCAGTTGACACTACGAATATAATACATTCGACAAAGGCTGAGACGAAGATCTCATTGGTCCTGGGAATTGATAATTATTCCAAATTGAAATGGATCGTGTTGAACTCGATGCCAGAATGCGCAAGCGCCTGGTGATGAGGTGTACGTGTTGAGCGGAAACGCAGGTGGCTGGGTCTTGTCAAACGCATTCGTCCTTGATTTGTGGAATTCCGTGCAGACGTGAAGTGCCCAGTCAGTTTTTCCTGTGATAAAGGTCGGGGGTCAAACTTTAATGGTTATAGGTATGTGCACTCTTTATCTCTCAAAAGAAAGTGCCCCGTTCAGCATATCATGCAAACAAAACTATTTTCAGCGTTTAGAAAAAAAGCAATCGAGGAAAAATAATTATAAAAGACTAAGGTAAGAGCGGTCTTTTTTCTTTGGCAAAGCTTTGTTTTCTCTGTGAAGTTTAAGGCTGAGATTATTGCGTGTCTGAGGGCTTCTTTCGATGGTACTTCAAGAGTATTTTGTAAGTGGGTATGCCCTTCTTGTAAAAAGTGACCTCGACTGCAACGTCTTGCACAAAAACCACGAAATTCTAAACATCCGTGTTTTGAAATATGGCGTTGAAACATTTCTTGTCTTACGTGTCACATTGGTTTGTAAACTTCAAGCATTTTCTTCCTTAACAGAAAAAGGGCGTGGGAAGAAATGAACTGCAATTATGAGCCTTGTTAAATGCGAGTCCATAGTTCGTGATAAGGATGATAAGCACAGATTACAAGTGATGAACTTTACGACTTTCTCAAGACTTCTTCACTGTTCGACACGTGTTTGTTTCCGGCTATTAGGTTTTCCAAAAGGAGCACATTGTGACTATGGTGGGAATGCATGGGGCTTTTTAAATTCTATTAGCAACATCATGCAATGATAACCCATAATTTCTGGACCTAACAAGTGTTCTATAGATTTTTTGCAAGGGAGAGTTTTGGCCCTTAATTAAGTAATAATTTACACATAAAAAGAAAACTGCTTGTAACTCACACCCAAGAAGAATTAATTTTAAAATTAGACATTTTTTCACAAAGGACCACAAGTACCTCAAGACTAGGTATTTTAAGCACCTCCATTAAGAAACCTACATATTTATGATAAAGTAAAATAATTAGCTTGATTTTGATTCTGTATTTTAAACTCTTTTATTCGGAAATTTTAAAATTTACTTCAGTTTCGATTGCAGTGCAAAAATTAAATCTGTCTGAACGAATTATTTATGTTGAAGTGAATTAAACGACAACAACAGCCTCGATACGAAAATGTTTCCAATGCGAATACAGGTAATCAAATCTTTGAGAAGCTAAGATTTTAAACGTATCTAATACAAGTATATTTACTAAGAAACTATTTTTATCAACAAGATAGAAGCTGTGGATTTATGGTATATCTCCCATGTAGAACTCAAAGCTGTTTTAGGATGTTGCTTTTGATAAGAGTGTACGATTTTATTATTGAAGTATCATAACTGTCAATTGACTATTGGAAGGGAACAAAGAAATTAATAAAGTGGGCACTTTAGCCAACTTTTGCTGAAAATTTAACAGTTGGAATGGTTTTGTCTGTTTAAAGGTATAAAGAAATGGTGATTTTGATGTTTGTATGCTCAAGACAAAATAAGTTTTTTTTTCAAAAGAGTTAGAAAATGGCGTGGTCAAGTTTGTACTTGGATGAAAAGTCACTAGTTTCAAATGGCGTTTACACTAAAATGAGGTTCGATTTGAAAGTTAAACATTTTTCTTTAAAATCAGAAATGCCAAAGCACGGTGTAATGAAGACAACGCTTGATTTATAAAGGAACGCGCCGGGTTTTGATTGAATATGTTTTCCTATAAATTCATGCCGTATAAAATGTAAGTCAATCCTTGTCCTGCTAAAGACTGTTTTCTTACCACATAAACTCTAATTAAACCGGAAAAGTTGTTTAATAACCACTGATTTTGTTAGTCAGTATTGGGCAGTATGTTCGGTGGTAAATATTTCTCAAAATTAGAAGTTGAGAATCTGCATAACATTTGAAACCTTTCAAGATTTAAAAACGAAGTAGTTTTGATTTTAGATATATTCGTTAACAAAAGTGTCTGTGTGCTGCGGTTGTTGTATTCTTGTTGTATCAACAGAACTGGCTAATGATTAAAACGGATACTTCTTTGTCCATCCTACTACCAAGTCTTGTATTTTAAGAAACAACTGAACAAGTGGATACTTGCACTAGCTTAATTCATAGGATCAGTTCCTGCTGACTTTGGTGTTAAAGTATAATATCTATCCCTAAATTTCATTGCTTTTCTCACCTGCACTCTCGATTCTGGAAGATTAATCTTCATTGCCACTTCTTCCCTCATAAAGATGTCTGGGTAGCGGGTTTTAGCAAACAGCTCTTCGAGAATCTCCAGTTGAGCTTTGGTGAATGTCGTTCTTTCTCTTCGTTGTTTTCGTGGATAACCTATAGCATTAAACACGCGGTACATGTTGTAACTGAAGTGACTAATACACCTTTAATTTGCCAACATCGATTCTTGTGCAACTGTAAGAGGCTTTAGGAAGTAAGACAATGTTACCACCAAAGCCACAACCATACTCAAGCCGAAGTTCAAATGGTTTTTATGGAATTGCTGAGTTACTTTCTATCCTTTTTCATTCTGAAATTATATGTTTTATGTACTTTTTAAAAATTTTATTGCATAGTTCTCCTTTGTGTAGGTGACTGTAGTATCAATCATTATTGGCGACTACAACGAAAAACATACCTTAATTTTGAACTCGTTTTAAATATAGGGGTTTGTTCTGGAACAAAATACACTCAGAGCTGAACAGCTTGTACTGATGTACTGGTTTGATTTTATGGATATTTTGACTAAAATCAAAAATCAAATATAAGTAAGATCAAGACAAATCCCTGCTGCTTCTTAATTTCTCGTCCATAGCAGAGCGTTTATTATTCATGCTGTTAATTCAGCTATGCTCTTATAAGTACTCTACCATTGCAAATTGGGAAATGGGGCAATTATAACTAGCATTTTACTGAGAAAACATTCGGACCTAAATTCGATTGAGAACTGAATAAAAGCTAAACAAGACTTGCTGAATTTTTAATGATCACCCTCAAGAGATCACTCAACTGACTTCGGAAACCTTAAAATTAGGCTGTGACTAATTTGTTTTCCACAAAGAACCATAAATTCAGACTCTCGAGGACGGACATTTGTGTATTAAAGAGATGGTTTAAGACTTAAATCTTTTGTAAGAAAGGAATGCAAATGAATCATTTAAAACTAAACTGAACCGCCTCCTTTAAGTCGCGCATATTTAGAACTTTTTGGCTAGCTCTTGGTACTTTCCTTGCCAGAGAAGATACACAGTAAATGGACCTTTAATTGTGGTAAAGTTGCAAACCCCAACCGTTTAACACTGATAATACGTACCGTATGGCGGAACCATTGGCCCAAACATCTCAGGGTTTCTTGGTCCAAAGTTTACTCCACCAACTGGGTAAGGCGAGTAATGGTTTAGAAATCCGGCCATGATATTCTCTGTTGTTCTCTTGAGGTGCGCTGTTGAGTGGAAGCAAAACAAAACTGGTGATGAATTGAATGGACTGCCTTTTGCATTGTCCCTCATTTCCTAACCACTTGGAATCTACCCCCTGTGGCCTGTAACTGTCAACTTATTACTGCAATAGCATAGGGCCAAATCCGTTTGAACTGTCATTTTTCCAGGGATGGAGCATAAGGAAAACAAGAGGAAGTGATAATGATTCAAGGGATTTGGGTATACTTAGACTGATCAAAAGTTCGGAGCCGTTTATTTTGAAAACCTATCACAAAGTGTTGGATTTACTTGGGTTTGGTTGTTAGCCGATGATCAATGCACGTTTGGTTGTCATGAACTCCACGCGTTGTTAAAATTATTACCTTTTTTCTCATATAAAGCAATGTGGGAGGTCAATCAGTCCACTGTTCAGACAAAAAAGGAAGCCGCAAATAAGCGAATGAAATTCCGCACCGTGGATTAACTCTGTCACAGTATCACGAAAACAAGAGTCAAAATTAGTCAAATTATATACTTTTCTAAAAATTTGACAAAACTTTCCGTAGTTTAGCCAAGAGTAATGAGAAAAAATTGGTCGGTTTTCTAGAATGCCGCCTTCTATGAGTGCCATTAAACATAATCAATTTGCTTTTGATGGTTTTGATGATTTCGCCAAAAGTGATTGAAGTTGCACAAAAATAACAATCATCCCCATTAATTTTTTGTTAGAGCTAATTTACAGAGGGTGTTTGGCTTCTATTTATAATTGAGAAATTATGTCGAGAAACTGAAGGCTGTGGAGACCATAATGATTCTTAATTGTTTAAACAATGTTACCGAACATTTATGAAGTTGATGCAGGAGGTTATTTTATGAAACTACATAACAATGCAGAAAGCAGTAGAAGTATACTTTGCGAAAAAGTTGTCCAAACTTTCAAAACATGTAAGTAAATATGAAGTTTTTATCATGTTTACACTAAATCTTGAATACTTTTGCAAAGGCAATTGTTTTTGTTTTACTTTGGAAGTGAAATAGATTCTGTTCAGTTTTGTTTCTGTTCGAGTTTGAATTCCGCCATGTTATCAGTGTACAAGAATAAACATGCAACACAATGTTCGAATTTAGTTGCTGGTTTTGAATGAATTCAAAGCAGACTAAAATGGAAAGCAAGTAATAAAAGAAAAGTGCGCCAAACCGCATCATTGTCCTATCTCTTCATATCGTGTTTTAATCACTTTTTCATTCTTGTATGTTGTTATTTTAGCAATAATTATGTTTACTGTTATCGCAGACGATGTTTAATTCACTTACTTTGGATACCTCTAACATGATAATCGTCCAAATTATCAAAAAGTATAACGTTTCATTTTTTAGTTAAAAACATTAACGAACTGAGACTTCTAGTTCATTGCTGTACCACCACGCACAGAGCAAAAATGAAGTGCTGAGTAAGTTGAAACCAATTGGCATCGGGCCATTCAAAGTATTTCAAGCAACAAAGACTCTCATGTTGTCAGTGGATCGACTGTACATGTAGAAGTTTAGTATTTGAATCAGTCAGCTCGTGACTGCCAAGAGGTTATGATTTTTTAAAGATAAAATGTCTTGCCCATGCTGTGCAGCTGAAAATATAGTTTAAGAAATCGTTAAGTGATACTTTATAAAACAAATTTTAATGGGACGAATATTTTGATTTGAAAGGCTTAAATGAGTTTAAGCTCTCGCTGAACTGGTTGCAGTTGTGGTTTTACTCACGGAAGTTTGCTTTTGTGAAAAATCTCTGATTGCCTCAAGAGGCTTTAACACAAAATCTTTTCAGTCTTCTTAGCCCCGTCTCGACTTCTATTTTGTCACGGAACTATCGAAAGTTCCCGATATATTCACGTACCCAAGATTTTAATTATGGAGAGTTTGGTTTTGGTGTTAAATATCAAAACCACGCATAACTTGAGGGAAGTTCAACTATACTAAGATTATCCCTGTTCAAAGAGTAAAAGACTTTCTCAAAATATTTTTTTTACGGCAACTTTTAAAGTAGTGATTTCCATTTCACGGTTTAGCTTTCATTCCACTCAGATTGAGTGTATCTTAAGACCACAATGTAGGAAATGCAGAGAAACTGTTACTCCATGTAATTCCAGAAAGTAAATATTCAAAAAATACACGTAACATGTGCGGGGCTAGTTAAGGCGTGGGTTTATCAAGGAGACTGAAAAAGCTAAGGGTAAGAAAAGAAACAAATGAATGTGCACAAAGAATTACAAATGTTATTGGATTTGACAGTGTGACAGAAAAAGTTCACTCTAATGAACAAGAAAAATATCAGTTCCCAAAACAGCAAGTTCACTCAGTTAGGTTTTCTTAAGCACGAGTTACTGTTGTGTCAGTCTTCCCTGTCGCGTTTCCTTAGTGTTTGTTTAGTGCAAACGAATGAAACATACCAAGAAATGACACGTAGCATTATCCAAAGATATTCTTTTTACCAATTTATCAATTCCTTAGTCCTACGAAAAAGAAGTTTAATTAAAACAAAATATAACATTTCAAAACAGATGACAAAAGAAAGTCACATCAACCATGTGCACCTCTATATACGGCATGAAGATTAGTGCTTGGTGTTGCTTGTTTTGAGAATGTTGAAACTGTTGAACCGGTTGACAAAAAACCATAACGTGCATTGACCAGTCATCATGCATTTCTTGAAGAGCAGAAGTGTTTGGTGTTACTGTTTCTTAGAATCTCCTAACTGCTTTGAACTATTGATAAAAAGTCCTAACGTGACCTTTCATTTTGTTTCTCTTAAAGAGCAGAAGTGTTTTGTGTTGCCGACGTTTTTTTTGAATTCCTAACTTTGAACTAGTAGATGTGATCAACTATTTCGAGAAAGCATGAACTCGACCCTGTTGACTGTTCGAGGTCCATTTCTAACATCATAGAACAATTATACATTGTCACAACTGCACTAAACCGTTTCAAACATGGTTTACAAAAATGTATTTTTACGCTAAATGTTCCAAATTTATGTAAATATTGAAATTTCTATTGTCAACAGAAAGTCACATTGAACACTTGTCTACTCTTCAATAGGTGTTTTGGTTTTTATTCACATTTTAAAACGAAATATAAACCAAACATTTCTACTTTTCAAGATACACAAATTAAAATCAGTGACTATTTTTTTATTTATCAACCGGTTAAAATTTTACAATTTGGACTCAAAAACTTCAAAATCCGAAAATTGGTCAGACGTGCTGATGATGCTTGGGTAAATTGTCCGAGGGGTCGATTGAGGAGGATATTTTAAGAAATAAGCTAGTAGAACCAAGCCTGTGCTTGTTAAGGGTTTTATTATTTGGTTATGGAGTCTAGTAGGATATCTACTTTTCAAGATATGCTAAATGAAAGGTCATGCTATGGGTTTTCATCAATAGGATGAAAGGTTTGGTGAAAAGCGCTATTTGTAAGTATAAGCTAGAACGGTCTACTTTAACAGCTGAGCTTTGTCAGAGCGAAAAAAAATGCTTTAATTTAAAAATTCGGTCTTCTGTACCAATGTTTTCTTAGAAGAAAATATTTTAACATGGTAAAATGGTATTAATAGCTCGTCTAATAACAATTTTGACCCCAGAAATTATGCTTCAACAGAAAATAAGTCCTTTACCTCGGCGACGTTAAGTTCCAAACATTTTTCTCCGAAAAAAATAATGCAATGGGCGTGGTCACCTGTTTTTCAGTAGACGCCTCTCAGGTATAACTTATAGGTGTCAGTACAGACTAGTGTTCGTTGTATGGAAATCGAAAACTTGCCAGAAACTATGTATTATAAGAAGTTCACAAAGTCATTTTGAAACTACATAATTATATATCGTGAACGTCATATAACTTTGCCAGGTGTTTAAGGTATATGTATCGTTTCAAACACTTGGATTGCAAGAACTGACTGGATTGTACTAGAATGTAATGTTTACACAAAGTGAACTAATATTTATAGGAAGATATGGGCCATTAACTGAACAAAGCTATGCATTTTGTTAAAATACAGGGACCACCCAGTCCAAGGCCGGATGGTTCAAATAAATATAGCAAGAATTAACATCAGAGCATTGGTCGACTGCTCTATCCATTTAGTCCCTTCACATCTAATACCTGGATTATACAAGCACTTACTACCACAACCCGGTTTTTAAGACCATTTCCTGAACACTAACACGTGAACTAGTAAATTGTGGCAAACGGATGAGCATTTCGTCAGCTTAAAATTTTCTAGTAAACTCAACTTTTGGTAGTCTTAGCGTATAGAGATTTATAGTTTGAGAAGAAGATTTTTAAAGTTTAGAGATCTTGCGTAAGAACCCTTGCGTGTTATTTTAGAGATAATCTTGCAATAAAGTTTCGCCTTAAATAATATCTTTCGTGAAACTCAGATCGTTTTCCGTCACGACAGGGCACAGTTTACAGGAAATACTTTGTTCTTGATAGTTATTATCTGGGCGGATAATACCCTGTGAGTACGTGTTGTGATAAAACGTTCTTTCACGCTATCATGGCCTGACATGGAAGAAAAAACCTCGATTATTTTTAGTCTGCAAAAAGGATTTGTTGTAATTTTCAAAGGGATTCTCACCATGTCACACCTGCACATACTTACACATACACTCTTGTACTCACACATACGCACACACAAACACAGTCATACTTAAACATACATACACACATATACACACGTACAAATACGCGCACACACAGTTGCTTGTTCTATGTCTTTTGAGTGTCTCACAGATTTCACAGACTGCTAGTGTTTTTCCGCTATCTCACTATCTGATCACTGGCCCAGCAGTTCCACCTCCGCCCTTTTCTACCCACCCCTACTTTGAATCCGCCCCACTACCTTTCTTGATCTCTGCTTACAATATTCGATAGATAAATACATTTATTGTCAGTTCTATATTTGTGATGCTATATGCAGAATAAAGTTAAAGATAAAGATATGTTTATGTATAAAACTCCTTGCAGCTGAAAAGATGATTTACATAAGTTAAATGAAGGCCAGAGTGAACAGAATTATGTCAGTTTTCTTTGTCAAAGGTCTTGTGTGTTTTAATCTCCGTCTGATCTACATATTCCTCCACGTATTTTGTTACAGAACTGGCACAAAACTTGGTACTCAGCTGCCAAATCTCTGTCGGTGGTTTTCTGAAATCACTGTAAGAGGATAAACTTTGACAAAAAACCCAGAGCTAAAAAAGCGTAATATTCATTTCTATGAAACTCACATTTTGTTAATTATATTTTTTAGAATCATTTTTAACAACATGTTTTTATCGGGTAATTTTTGAATTATTTTATTTCAATTTAATTCTTCAAATTAACGCAAGTGTTCATTGCATGCAGGTTGTTTTAAAACTGAAAAAAATGATGTAGGTGGAAGTAAATATTCTAAATAATTACATCTATTCTACTAATTTTGGATAAACTTACGTTCTGCGGTTTTCTGATCTCATAATCCTGAGCAGCTATAAATTTGCGAAATTAATGTTGTGCGGTGTTGTCTGTACTCTATCAACTAAGATAGATAAACTACCAGTTTTACGCTTGTATTAAAAACATGCAGGTCTTTTAATTTATGAGCCACATTATTAAAACATCAGCATTCGCCGGCGCCATCGCTAACCTCCGTTTTTGTTTAATCGGCTCTTTTCATAAAAAAGAATTGCAAAACTTTAAGCCTGAGAAAGCTAAACAATTTTGTTGTTTGTAACTCTATTTCCTATTAAAATTATTAGCAGGACTGATTAAACGCAAAATGTTTGAGGCTAAACACTAAATGTTTGAGGCATTTTAACTGATGATACCTAAAAAAGAGTCCTTCGATTTAGTTTCTAGTCATTGACAGGACTTTCACCCGAAAGAAACAGTTTCACTTTTTCTTGAGTACTTCAAGTTTAAATGTAAGATCAAGAAACAGCTAAAATAATTCTGACGGCGACTAACTTGACTTCGTCAAAGAAAAACGCCGAGAAAACACAATCCAAATTCTTCTTTTTAGTTAGTTTTGTTACAGTTTCTATTAGTGAATCCTTCCAAATCGGGTTATAATAGTTTTTGAAATCGAAGTTTGTTATAAAGCCTGAGCTAGTGCATGAACTGAAACTGAATTCACTCCAGTACAGATCACCTTTGATTCTTGCCAAAACATAACGTATTCGTGATTTCTATAAATTGTCGCATCAATAAATTAACTAGTGTCAACTTCTTTATCAACCTGAAGGATATAGTTGTCTTGAGCAACATGATTTTTTGATACCGAGACCAATCCTAAGAGTTTGAAGACTACTTTTACGCGCACTTTAAACTTTGGACCTTTGAAAAGGACTTCTTTTTAGCAATATTCCGTCGTAATAAGTGCTTGTGAATATTGTGCATATGATATGGGATAAGTGAATAGGCGTAGTCAAAATTAAGAAAATCACAGGTAGTTAATACGTGGATTCGTTTAACAAACTCGCGTAATTTCCGAATTGTTTCACTTTTCAGTTTGGGAAATAAAGGTTCTTGTTTTAAACACCGTTTTCTTTTTTATTCTGCGCTCAGTTTCCTTAAATGAATCAAATTCATTCTTGTATTGCAACCAACTCAGTACTAGGTACTTCAAAATGCGTTGAGCAGAACCAGATTATCGGAACTTTTAGATCCGAGCCGATATGAGGACAAACAGCTTTTATTGATAAATTTTGTTCGTTCACATAAGGGGATCTTATCCCTTTTATACCGCCTGATTTGTGAAATTAAATGACTTTAGTGAACTTTTATTGAACTGCTTTTCAGTAAATATACAATCCGGCAACTGACCAAATATCGCTTGTGGAAGTTGACATGTTTCTTTTTTTGTGCAAATGTCGTTCATTGGAGTGGCCGGTTATTCCAGAGAGGTCTTGCCACTCCTGAAAGCAGAACTATATCGGATATGTTTATTCGCTTTACTGTAAATGAAGTGAGTCACTTCGCTTCCTTTTTTGGCGTAGTTAGTATTATTTTTTTCGATTAGCCAGATTACTTCATGTTAAGGTAATTGCATAAGCACTAGGCGAGGCAAGTAATTTCACAGGTTAAGTTGAATGGAATGGATTTTCAACTCCAAACGCACCAAAACAAATAGAGTTTTGAAATCAAATCGGTTTAATCCACGAAAAGAAATATAGTTTCTATTTATGGAGAGATCTCTTGCTAATTCCCGCGGTAGTTTTGTACGGAGCTTTTCGTGCCAAAGAGGGTTAAAAGTCAGTTTACTCTTGGCTTGTTTATACAAGAGATTCCTGCGCCTTAATCAAGGGGAGAAACCTGGATAAACACAACAAGCACTGGGTAAACACGGAATCGTTTCACCCTCCTTAAACCAACACTGCTTGAGAGCGGAAGGCGTGAAAAGCGAGCAAGATAAATATTGCTAAGTTCTTTATTTAGTTTGTGTTTATGTGCACTACGGCCAAGACTGCTAAATGTTCTCATCTGTACATTTGTGTCTCTGTGGGTTTTCTTGAGAGGTGGGCGTCACCTTCATTTCCTGTTCAGTATATACCGTACAATCAAACTGCGTGGAAATTATTGGGCTATGTTACCCTATAACACGGACCATGCAAATCTACAAACACTAGTTTGCCTATTAAAGGTTGTCAGCTGAGCAATTTTAGGCTAAGAGCTTTCAGTTTAGAAGCGGAAAGAGTCTTAACTACTTTAAACTCGTATGAACTCCCCAGTCTCTGGGATTGAGACATTCTTGAGTAATCTCCCCACTGCTTTAGATACTCTACTGGAATTATGGTCGATCTTGTTAGCAATTCCAAGGGCCGTTGTAGTAATAGAGAGTTTGTAAAGTTCGTGAGATCGATAAGGTAGAACTTTACTTCTTGTGATCGGACCCAATTTACACCACATGGCTGGATATATAGTACGGCATATAACGGTAGTACCCGTGACAATTTTAACTGTGTTGGGACCAGACTACCCTATTAACCAGATTGTAAATTTTGTAGGGGTATCCTTTTCACTCCATGCCGTACCAAAAATCCGACTAAACTATAAAATTGGGCTAAAAACAACAAACTCAACACGTTGACAACATTCCCAGAGGGGGACTGTGAACATCAGATATTTCGTCCTGGAATCATCAAAAAGTCCAGCTGAGAGTGAAGTTCATGGTTGTGATACGAAGGGGAACGCTGATGTATTCAATTAATTTGCAAGTCAGTGTACTAGTGTAGGAATTCGGAGCACAAACGTGACCCCTTCTTCCCATTGGACACTTGTGGGCAACCATTTCCTAATAACTTTTGTGGTTAGAACCTTCAAGATCACGTTCTCGATTGTTCCAGTCATTATTTCACCTCTTCGAAGAGAGTGAATTGGGAACACGTTCAAACATAAATTTTAACACAACTCAGACGCCGAATGACAAACTGAACTGCTTGTCTAAGCCCAAAAAATGCTAAATAAACCTATCTAGTTATGGGTTAGTCGATTATAAAAAAGACGCTATGTACCAAAGAAAACATAGTAGTACTAGTAGTAAGGTTTGAATTGATATAGTTTTCTCCACAGAGTCGCGTAACATAAAGAAATGTGTGATAGCTAAAGGCAATACCAGGGCGAAACTATGAGCTTTACCAAGCTCTATTTTAAGAACTCAAGACTGTTATATATATTGGACCTGTGTTGTTTAGTTTATTTTACTAATTTTGCCCTGTCCTCTTCATGGATATAGGGCAATGACTTTACTTATCTTCGCGCGATGTCCATACTGTTAACCGGGACAGCTTTTTCAGTTCATTGAAGCGAATAATTGAAGGAATAATTTCCGAGACTTATGAAATTCACAGATTTGTCTAGTGATTTCTATGAAACTTGAATTGTGTTCTTGTTGTGTTTGGGGTTTGAGTACCCACTACAGTGTACGTGTATTCTGTGAATTGGCCTCGTAGGGCCAGTTTCAAGAACAATATGTCGAGTATTGGTCAGTGACTGTACTATCTACTTATATGAAACCAAATACTGTTCACTTTTTGAGTGAGGACACATACAAATTGTGACAAAGCGAAAATGTTAACAACTCTCTTTTGTCCACTATCGACATCTAAACACCACCGCACGTTGGTTCAAAAGGTGAGCATGAAAGGTCACAGTAAGCAACTTACTTGAAAATGGCGATAGTAGAGCCGTGTTGGACCAGGACGCCGGGTTTGATCTACTGCTTGTCTGTGTGATTTCTAGACTGTGGTAATGGCAATAGAAAAGGAGTTTGGTGTCAATAATATTAAATCAACGGAAGACGGACGTATTGCGTGCTTCCCGTATGTACGAATTGACAAATACCAACGGGTGGTCAAATCAGATGGCTTGCCCGTAACTTGGGCCGGATAAGCTTAGACCATTTCATGTTTCGTTGAGACAGTGATACTAACCAGTCCCTCATTCCCTCTGTTGCGTGGAGCTCGACTAGATAAAAACATATAACAACTTTAGTAGGTGTAGTAACTTCGCGAAAAAAGTTTGGAGGAGTTTTCTTTTATTTGATATTATAATAAAAAAAAGCGGCGACGAGCCAAAAGGTGCCGACTCTTTTCCAAAGGCGGTACTGTTTTAAACTGTTCAAAGCTCAAAAGTAATTGGGATTCTTTTCACAATACGAGTGAAATTTGCCGTCTTTAATTGGCCAAATAACTCTTTAGAAAACCTCATAGATAACATTAACATTACGCTAAGTTCTTTGATTAACCAACATACAGTTCATTCAGATGAAAAAAATCGTTTGTTGTCGTGCTCGAACCGATAACTGTCGTCTTTAGCTGTCGTTCAAGTTAAAAGGCCTCAGTTCATAAGTTTTTAATCTGGGATATTACTATCTGTATCCCAAACATGCTGCTTTATTTTCTAGGAAGTACTTAGCTCAGCTTTTGTGAAGTCAACTGTAGCCTCGTGTCACACAATAACGATTAGTTTTTCACCGACTCTCTACTAAGGCCAAAGGATTCCGACTTTCGGCTAAATAATGTAATTAATTGAAGTCAACGCGATCTTTGTCGCGTGGTTTCAGTCTTTAATATCGCCAACACACACAGCTTAAAAGTTTGTGAATAGTTTATCAAATTCTAGCCTTAATGAACAGTTTATTCAACAAGACCGGAATATTTACTCATTTGGCTTGTTACATGCTCCATCTAAAAATTTCGCAATCTGAAGAATTTTCGTCGAGAAACAGCCAATTTTAACTTGTCAAAGCGGAATGTTCATTCAGATTTTTTATATCTAAGGTGTAAAATTAATTGAGTTGTAAAATTTAATAATTTAGTGAAGGTGGAATAAATTATTATCTTAAACCATTTATAAACCTTTCATTGGGTTCCTTCTTACCGCCTTTTTGAAATCCTTAATTCTTCAAAATAAACAATCCTATCTCGCTGTGGATCTGTCTCATTAAATCTAACTTTGTGGCACACGCTCTTCAACGCTGAAATCATAACAAACATAACGATCCACGAATGAAGTATTTTTATTTCTTGATCACCACTTCAAAATAGATTACCTACAAACTAAATTCTACGAAAGTTCGCACAGACGCGAGAACGAGGCCGGTGGGGCGTTTTATTATCGGCCGCCTGATCTAATAACAAGGCCCAAGACAAAAGATTCCTTTGGCTTTTGTTAGAAATCACGCTACCACAAAATTTCTGGTCACGATTAGACTAAAACCGACAGTTGTTTTATTTTTACTATTCTTTGATGGTTGGAGCGACTTAATTGGTTTATGGCTCAGTTGAATCAGTCGAGTGTTGGATCTCTGTCCCATAGTGCGCGTTCAGTTTCCAGTATTGGTTTAGAAAGGCTGAAATGAGAGTTGAGAGACAGAATGATTGCAAAACCGCAATCACACGATCAGACAATAATCAGCAATTAATAGGAATCAAAATCTTGCCTATCAATTAGCCCAAACTAATCTTAGCTGTGTTCTGTCATCAGGATAAATTTTCATAAACGGATCAGCATTTCTAATCCCTGTTAGCAATAATTACACTCGCATTCAGTTGATCATCCAAACACTTCTCGCCCAGAAATCACTTCACTTTGGGAATCTTAAACAATTAGGCAAAAATATACTCTGCATATCGGTTGTTTTGTGTTCGTACGTGCAGCTATCTTGTCTCACTTTTCACTTCCCTTGCACCTGTGTTCTCTCACGGACAAGTCTCGGGCAAATACACTTGAAACTGTCAAATCTAGCTGCCATTTCTTACGCTGCAAAAGTATCGTGTTAATCGAAAAAGGCGTGATAACCCAACTACACGTACGTAACTACATAAATTTCACCAGCGCATATTTTTCACACTTTAATGGGTAAATAAATTCAGGATATTTAAAATAGCTCATTTCCTGACAGGTTGGACAAAGATGATGAATGCTGAAGGAATGTGAATCACGCTTTATACGTGATTCTAAGCTCATTCAAATCTAAACAAAGGTCAAAGTAAAATCTATTTTAAAACGCCATAGATGCGTGTTCTATATATAACATTTGTCATACCATAACTTAGCAGAAGTCAAACATATTATAATATCATGATATTTGTAAGGAGTCTTTTAAGACAAAATACTCACTGCTTTGTGCAGAAACTTACCCAATTTATTCGCATTGCCGTCTTTATAAAAGGTTTTCTCAGACGTCTAATGACTCTGTCACTTATCAACAACGTTGGCGAAGAATGTGATATAGAAAACCTAGATTATTTGATATATGTTTGACATTCACTGTCCAGAATACCGGAAAAATTGAGGTGAGAGACTTTGATGATTTGTGGATTCCAAGATATCAGATTATTCGTACTGAAGGCGCTAAGCCCCACATGAAAATGGGTTTATGATTACCAGCTTATTAGCTGCTAGTGATACATTTGTGATAGGGACAAAAAGAGATCCCCCAAGACCGCATTGAAGTGAGAGAGGTGAGCAGAGGGGGGTTCATAGGAGTTGTTGCTGCATGTTTCTGGCGTCAGAGCCTGTTTTGTGTGCGACAGGGATTCCGGGCAGAGTAGTCTGGAAAGAATTCGGCCAACGTCTGAAGGGCCTATTGAGATAGATGCAGACGTTTCGTATGCTTTATTATTCAAGATAAATAGATAGTTAGACAGACATATGGCTCCAGATCTATAGCCAGGATAGAAACAAGAGACCTAAACTCATTGAGAGCTGATGTTAGTACCAGATACAATATGTTTTGTATGACCAGATGTGTATTTAACTGGGTGTGTGTGTGTGAATGTGCCTTTCTATGCATTGTTATTTATTACGCTGGATAAAAGAGACAGCTAGACAGACATACGGCTCCAAACCTATTGGACAGGAATTACCAAGAAACCTAAAACTATTGAGTGAGAGCTGATATGGATGTTTGTGCTAGATTGCATGTGTTTTGTACGATCAAATGTGTCATATCTCTGGTTGGGTGTGTGTGTGTGTCAGTGTGTTTTTATGGCTACACTCTTCACTGACATTTCTTATGTCAGGAGAGTGGCATTTGTAGCTATACTGTTTTAGATCTTTAGCAAAGGCTTTTGTTCCAACAAGTTGGTTGTTACCGATGATGGTCACTCAAAAGTACTCCCGCAGACAATACAAAATCGGCGTTTTCACACAGAGGAAGGATTTGTGTGGCACGTTCAACAACAACAACAACAACAACAATAATAATAATAACAACAGTATCTTACGAGGGAAGCAAGTTACTGCTATACAGACCATGCACCTGCTTACTTAGCAAAAGCTTATCTAACCTTTACCTCAGTTCATAGATTACCTTAACGATGACCGACACTGATCTAACATATGTTTATCAGCGTTTGTACCACTGAAAATACTTAACATCCAGAAGTTTTCAAGGATATTTTCAGGACATAAATGGAATTTTCCAGAACGGCCTCACAAAATTAAAGGACAGCAAAAATTATGTCATGCTACTAAGTAAATGTTTTGCCGGCAAACCTTTTTGAGAATTCTTTCCAAACGCAAGCCACCTTCTATGTTTGGCACAAGCCATGTTTACTCCACAAGTTCTAACCATACAATTCAGTCCAGGAATATATCAAATAAAAGGTGAATTGAAAGAAGTTTCCACGACGCTGGAAAAACTTACAGAATTTTCCAGATTACTGCCAGACACAACTTAGTAACAATACGAAACCTTTTTTCATACGACCAGAAGCTTCTATACAAGCTGGAACAAGAGGAAAAAAATATGTCCAGTGTTACAATGCAGAAGGCTCGTTTATCAAGAAGGCTGAATATTTGGTTATCGTGCCCAAACAAAATCAGTGAAATACCACTGAATATAATAGGCGTATACGATTAACCAAATCCATTGCTCCGACCATGTACCAAGGAGGTGGTAACGGTTGATTTTTCTACGTAATATGAGAATTACCACAAGCACCGTGCGATTAATCCAGGTTTACAATATCTCGCGAACTGCAGCCGGATTTACTACATGTTTTTAGTGATACGTTTAACATTTTTGCCGTTTTTTTGCAGTTTTCTTTGTGTATTGGTTAAAATCATCGGATGTCGAGAAACATATAGGCATATTACCTTCGGCGAAGCAGATTTTCCCAAGTCAGTTTACCTAACTTAATTCGGCAAAGTCCACGAACAAATCTTGTCTGCCAAAGTTGTACTGTTGAATGCTGAAGCAACTTGAAAAGAGAAATGCATGTTATATTGCCGTTCACCTGTTTTTCAGTCGGAGTAGTTAAATTTTTCTTCTTATTTTTAACGAGTTTGTATTTTTTTCTCGCTGCTCCTACTGTATTCAACCCAGCTCTCCTTTTAACTGAAAGTCGTACAATTAAGGTTTTAATTCATAATCATATCAGTTCTCAGGCTTTTATTAGAAATAGATAGAGGGCCCGTGCCGAAAACGTTTTACGTCAGCTTTTGTGTTACCGATTTCGCGACCTAATTGCCTTGCACAAATGTACTACTACTACTACTACTACTACAATAATAATAATAATAATAATAATAATCTTCGTTTTACCGCGCGCATTAAAGTTTCAGAACAAAAATCGCATCAAACCCTCATCACTCATCAGTCGTCCAACTTTCATGCTTGTTTGAACTGGGCTATTAAATTGACAAAAGAACCACTTTTCCTACTGGTTGAGATTCACAGGCGAAGAAATATGTTCAAGAACTAACCTGCCGTACATTTTTCACTCAGTACAGTACTGAAATGAGGCAATGTCCTGTTGCTATTCAGTTTGAAACACAAATCAATTGACAGGTTCTCTACCTGGATGGAATTACGTGCCAGTGTAAACAGCATGCTTGGGCGCAGCCTTTAAGTACAGTAGTTTCTATTCCATTTGATCAAGGGGTTTTATTTTAATAGTTTGATGCGATAAGAATCTTTGGAAAGTTGGTATACCTCTCACAGTATTACTTGAAAATCAATATGCGAAAACCGGGGATTTGAAACCCAAGTTCTTATGTCACGTTTCTCGTGCCTTGTGTTTTACCCTTTTGGTCGTTAACGAATATCATATATGAAGTACTCTTTGCCTTCATACCTTGTCTTTGTTTTATTTTTGCGATATATCAAAGGCTTCCTCCGTGTGTCAACCGTGTTTCGGTTCAATTAGTGAAGACTGAATGGCCATGCAAACGCTTCTCGAAGTGAAGTCATCAAGAAGCCAGAGTCAGTCAAAGCTATGAACGATTTAAATGTTCCTTTATCAGCTTACAATTAAACGAAATAACCATGTCATCCTGTTTACAGTAAGAAATGGCGCATTACAGTTGTGAGAAGAACTGTTTCGGTTTTTGTCTATAAACAAAATGCGTTACTAATTGATAAGTATCTAAAACCGTGAATTATTCGCGTGTAAGTTTCCTGTTGAACAGACTTATAATTAACACATATTTCCAAAATCCAATTCACTGACAATCGTTTTCTCCCCACAACATAGATTTACAACCAAATTAGAGAAATATCGATGTCAGCTCACTTTAGAGTGGTATACTGGCTAGAAATTCAATAAACTTTATGTTTTTGGTAAAGAATGTTTCTGGCTGTGAAATAATCATTATAGAAACCGTCTGGTCGCTTTAAAAATAAAAATGCCCTTGAATGGAAGTACGGCATGGCGTACCAGCCCATACAACAAACATAATCACTCCCATTGGATAAAAAGACGAATACGAATCCGGTTAGGATTTGTTACCACTAATTTGTTTCGATTCGGGAACGTGCCAAATTAAGACATGCTGCCCTTAAATCTGTCATGTATCATGAACTAACCGTTGGCAGGTTTTTCACCTGTCCTGTTCAGGGCGGCGATTTACAAATTCTGGCAAAAAAGAACGAGATCCTTTCAACGCATGGTAAACTAATAAGCGATTACAATTTTCAAAAATAAACAACACTTAAGTAAGTGACAAACATTTCAGTCTTGCTTGAAGGACACTTTTACAATAATATCTATCTATCTATCTATCTATCTATCTATCTATCTATCTATCTATCTATCTATCTATCTATCTATCTATCTAT
>JAOEHT020123712.1:0-12459 GCA_025448195.2 Parazoanthus atlanticus
GTGCCACATGACTCACTAGTGGTGCCACATGACTCACTAGTGGTGCCACATGACTCACTAGTGGTGCCACATGACTCACTAGTGGTGCCACATGACTCGCTAGTGGTGCCACGTGACTCGCTAGTTATATCACATGACTTGCTAGTGGTGCCACATGACTCACTAATGGTGCCACACTTTAATACAAGGCACATCAAACACTCAATTACATACAGAGGATCAACAATATGGAATACAATGATCAGAGAAAAAAAGACCCCACACATGCTGCAGACAAGAACCTGGCTAAAAAAAACTCAGTTTATTGGATGATTTTAAAAAGTTTATATTTAATGTATGTTCTGTTTCAATGAGAAAAGTACAGCGCAAAAACTTTTTATACACTTAAAGTAATATATATTTGAGATTAGTTTTAGATCCAATTAGTCAGTTTATTTATACATTCTTAAGATTTTGCGATTTTAGAATTTCTAAACTTTTAGATTGAGATTTATTATATGACCCCACAAGCTGTAAGCTTTTAAATATTACCGAGCATAAATAAAGGTTTGTATTGTTTTGTTTTATATTGTTTGTTAGTCTATTGTACTAACCTTCTCGTATCAAATATGAAATCTTTTATGTAAGAACAATGTCTATTGATGAAGCCAGACACAAAATGACTTTCAATGTAACAGACATACTGTTCTATATCAATTGACAAAATCATGAAATTTACACTTAGTTATACACCAGATACGTGACTACTAAATATTACTCTGTAGACTTCTACAAAACATGCCAATATTTCATAATAAACCATATCGGACTTAACTGGGCATTAAGTATATGTGTATTAATGTTGTTATCTAGTGGGTTTTGTTCCAGCACTTTAATTTTTAAAATTAGATGGTGTTTCAATAGGTGTTTAAAGATTGTGCTGGTTATGTAGTATAATTTAGTATGCCACCAGACAAATCAAATGATCTGCAATGGGTATCACTGTCTAAGACCAATAAAAGTTGATATCATGGTTTTCGTCAATGCCTGCACGGGATTTTAGTACCATGTGAACAATTTTCATTATTCATTATTTTTAAGGATACACAGGACAATATTTATCAAAATATATAATTTTACACAATTGAACATGGAAACCAGCCAGTATGTTATCTTTTAAACATCGAAAATTCCAAGCTAATATATTTTTTAGTTTTTGAGGTAATTTAGGCTTCCAATTTGAAGCGCTTGATCAGTCTCAGAATCTGTCAAGCAGATTCTTGTAAGTATAGTATCTACAAGTGACACCATACAGCTTTCATGTCATGTCACAGAAGTGTGTTGAATTGTGTCTTTTGGCCCAGCTCTTAGAGAACAGTTTTATTGTAAAATACTTATAATCTACCTACTAAATTTTGTAATTGGGTGAGAATTACAACTTCTCATTTCATTAAGGGTATCACAATGTTTCTGCCGCTCAAACAAGTGACCAAAAAGAAGATATTTATAAATAACTTTCTTTGATAAATTATACAGATGAAAAGATCAAGTCAAAACAAGTTGCAGACAATGATACATGTAACAGTTCCTGTATGAACTGACAGAAGGGCCATTTATATTGACCTTGACATGCCAGAAATTGTACTTGTTGATTGAGCTGTCTGAAAGGATTGTGGCTGTGACCTGGACTAAGTACTATAAAACTATATTGCATTTGATGGTACTTCTATGCCGCAACATACAACACAACTTTGGATCATTTTTAGCAACCTTAAGAAGTTTACTGTATTCTCTTTGCATATTCTCTGATTTCAGGAAAATTTGGACAGCTGCTCGATGACTCTCCCAACCGCAAAAATGTGTCTCAGAGTTTTTGTTCGATCTAGATTTATAGATATGATTAACTTTATACAAAGAGCAGCATGAAATTGGGAAGATGTTACTTCAAAAATAAACGAAAAAAGTGATGGAGCACTTTCAAAAAAAGAAATCGAAGACACAATATTTGCAAAAACACTAAAGATTCCAAATCTACCTTTCTTAACCTTTCAGATAATGTGTACTACTTCAATGAAGATTGGCCAAATATCTTATGAGCTATGCTAAGTTAAAGACAAACGCCTCTATTTTGTCCTATGTATCCTTAAAAGAAATGCTTGACAAAATTCTGATTGATCATCTGCTCAATAATTTGCTTCAATGTTATAACTTAAAATATTTATATTTTTAAATTTAATGTCATTAAGAAAATCTCATTGCTGCTATATGTAGCTGTACTCACTGAAGTATTAAAGGTTGTACATCAGTCTTAGTTTCAAATTTACCCTTTAATCAAGTGTTTAACATATATGGTAATGGGACCCAGGCTGTGTGGCAGTTTCCCTTAGTCTCTGGGACTTTCCCCAGGAAGCATCAAGTAGAGTTTTGATATATAAATAATTAAGAAAAAATAATGAATAATTAAACAATCAATGAACCACACAGGGTTAAAAATACTGTAGCTGCTGGCTACAGACTATAACTGGCAAATTCTGGACCTTACTGGCCAGCTTTTGTGCCCAGTTTCCTGTCTATTTCTACAAAGTTGCCGGTAAAAATCTTGATCTTTGAAAAAAGACTACAAATGTAAGTATACTAAAGAGAAAGTTATTTGAACCTTGCCATGATATCAACTTTCATTCAGCCTAATACTTTATATTCAAATTTCTGCAAGTCTAACTGACACACTGGCAATCAAAGCAGCTGTCGCCACATGTAGCAGTAATACTGAGTCTCAGATTACACAAATAAACAAGTGCATCTTCTAAAATAGCATCCAGTATTAATGTATAATTAAAATATATATATCTAAAATGTGATTTTGTTCATAAAGCACTTATAACATATGTACTACACGTAGAAAAACATAACAAGTTTTGTCATAAAAAGAAAATTTGTATGATCATGTAACAAAATTCTTAGTCAACCATGGATAAACAGTAATTAAATGCACTGGGAAATATCTTCATGCATCAATGGCATTTCCTGACAGATGAGAGCATAATTTTAAACAACATCAAAACAGAAAATTTGACCAACGCAAAATGTACCCACCGTCAAGTTATTCATTAGCCAAAACTTCTAGTTCAAATCAATATCAAATCTTATATAGATATTGCAGCACAAATTCCATAATTTTGTATAATTATAATTATAGTTTTCCCTGAGTTTAGCTATTCTCGGAATTAAGATGAGATCAGCAAAAAGTTTGAACCACGCAGCTCATAGCAAAAATAAATTCAGCTATGCCTATAGCCAGATCCAATTCGGGCAGTTTTTTTGTGCTACCAAATCAGCGACATTCAAAATCGTTGTCATTTTTATAGCTTTGCAAATAGCAGTTCACGTCAAAATCCAAGAACCTATCCAAGATCTTCGGTAATGTTCACAGGTCTACAGTGACAATTATCAGTAATCGATTTATCATGAACTGTACTTTTCTCAGTTCTCTGCAGTTGTATAATTATTCGCAATCAATGTTACCGGCTGTAAACCGTACACCTTCATTCGAATAGTCATTCACTGCAGAAAACAAAGATTCCCAGCCAGCACCATTGTCGATAACCGTATTCGAGTACTCACCAGTTTGTATATGTTAACATACTGAAGCGAAAGGGCGCACATCTGATAGCTCAAAAACAGCGTCTCAAAACCCATCGTTGAATACACTGGTACGATCGGGTGAGGAAAATGATAGAGCGGTGGTATTGTTAGTAACGATGAAATAGAGGTCACTCCGCTACTCAACGAGGAACCGCTATTCCTAATGAACATAAATACAAAGTGGACCATTAGCAATGAATCTTAACAAAATATCAGGTGTAGTTAATTTGATCAAAAAGCGAGCGCGGCTTTGTCGAAGTAAAACGATGAAGGCTATTCCGATTTTGTAAGGCTTCGGTGATTCAAACCAGCACTCACTCGAGATCGTAATTTAAACTTACATTGTACGAATACATTTCTCTGATCATAATACACTAACAATAAAACAGAAGATCTATTTTTCTACCTGCACGTCTGAAGACTTCGAAGAGATGGAGGGGAACCGGCTTTCAACGAAGCAAATTTCCTCCCTCCAGGCATGAAACGGCCAAACCAGTTCACAAGATGATCTGGGATCGAGGAACTTGCAAGCAAATAAAAAAGAAACGGCACGAGAAGGGTTTCAAACATCTACAACAATGATATTTTCATTCTCCAACATATGTTCCCTTCCAGCTCGGCTGAGACGGCGCTTAGTCCGCTGACCTGCAGCATCGCCGTAACGCCAATTGTTGATTATTGAGGGGACAGGTGGAATAACACGATAACGCAGCACCAGGGGGAGGGAGACGGGACATATATAAAGCATTTGACCTTTTTGGACAGCTTACTTCAAAATCTACACCATGGTACCACGTAATTCGCTCAAACTACGCGATTTTGACTTACTGCACTTGAAAACTTGGTCAAATGCCCGACCTTTGGGTTGGTGGGAGTGAACCTCACATCTGCCACATCCCTCCCCCTTCTTCGCGCTTAAGATTAATAAGTGCACAGTGTACGGTGAATTGCATATTCAGCGCTGGAAAAATAACGCTAGCAATTAAACAGGGCTTGACGGGACGCACTTCAAATTTAGTTATTGTTGTTTTTGTATGGCATTGCAGTTCCGCGCGCTTTGAAAAGCCATTAACGAGAGATAAAGGAGAAGAGGGCAATTTTTTTATTTTCAAGTTATTTTTTTGTTGTTTATAAGTCTTCCCTCCACCTCCCCCTTCAAAAAAAAAACTCTGAAGTCAACAAGTCTTGTGAAAGAGTTTTTCACGGTATCAATAATGTACTTGAGCACCCTAGTGTGACAACTAGATATGCATCGAGTTTTTGCCTGAACTTTGAACCGCTAATACTTTAATTACAAGTAGTTATTAAAGTGATGGAGGATGAACAAAAGTACAATACAACCGGAAGGGATTTCAAAAACTACCGAGAAGACTAAATCAAACCAATAAATACCGCCTTTGAAATTCAAATGAATGCCCTATACTGTCGGTGAACAAACACATTAAAAGAAAAGATAGATAAAGGCCGCGAAATATGCTAAATTATCCTAAAATTGTTGGATGTACTGTTGAAGAAGAAGAATCTGATTTTACTTCTGCAATATTGCGCGAAATATTGCACTCAACAACTACAGAGGCTCACACACGGTGCAGTTTTCACGTAGCGTGCAATATTGTGTGCAATATCGCACCATTGCGCTGGGACCTTAAACCAGTTTGACAGAAGCACCGTTTCCAAAAAAATCTCGGAGTTAAATGGCACCCATCAGCGTGGCAAGATTTCAGTTAGAGCTCAAGTGATCGTCGTAAGCTAGTAAGAAAATAACCGAATGGATATCGAGTTGTTGCGAGGGTACAGTACACAAGTAACTTAGGCAAACTTTGGTTCGAGTTTAATATTGAGGATATGAAGGGTTTGAGGTTTCGTGTTGTATAAAGTTTCCAAAATCATATGACGAGTGAATCGAAGTCGCTTTTACCTAATGTCGGTAGTTACGCCAGCTTTGACGCAGACGCAAACGCAGAAACAGGCGTAGACGCAGAAACAGACGTAGATCCAGATACATACGTAGACGCAGATACAGACGCACAAAAAAGGAAAATTTCCTTTTTCTTGCGCACCCCTTGCTCCTGTGTTTGCGCTTCACTTTGCTTCAAAAATTCTCAGGGTAGTGTGAATCGAGGTGAAGCAAGCACAGACACAGACACAAGCAACTCAAGGAGCCATTTGCGTTTCTTGCGTCTCCAGTGTGAAGTCCTTGCGTGTCAGTGCGGAGTCTGCACCTGAAAATTTACTCAAAATCCGCATGCACTTTATCGAGTCTGTTCTCAAAATTGGCGTTCGTAAAGTCTACTCATTGTCTTTTTCCCAACCTTATTGTTTCTTATTTCTCGTTTTTCTTACCACTCGATCCTATTGTTTTAATTTTTATTGTAAAATGCTTTTATAGATGTCTTTGCTATTGTTTTTGTCTCAAATTTCACAGAGCCGTTTTGAAGCACCTATATAGATGATGCTGGATTTTTAAAATGACTTAATTATACTGATTTCTGCCACAATTCATACTGTTTTCTAAACATGCAGAGCATGTCATCTCTGAAGGCCGGGCTGCTATACCAATCACTAAGCATAAAGATGTAACGATCGCATTGGACAGATAAAAAATTAAGGTATTAATTGTAGCAGGTGCAATAAAATTTATGCAAAATCCGGTTGTATGTATTTAAAATACATCTTTAGTATTCACTTTATGAAGTCCGTTTTCAAAATTGACGTTCGTAAAGTCTTGATATCCCTTTTTATTGGTCCAAACAACCGTTTCTTTCTTTTAAAAACAAGGGCTTAACATTTCGATTATTATTTTTGTGCTTGTTTTCACATGATAATACTTTAGTACACTTTTTTGGGTCAGTTAAGAAATGTATTTTTCCCGGATTGTATATGTTGCTCCAAAAAAATACATGCTCGCACTCTTGCTTAAAGAATCCTACAGTACTTAGCGACAGATCGTTTGGACAAACAAGTGATAACATCCTGTCCCAGTTTGGTAGCTGTAATAACGAAGTTCAACTTTATGGTCAACAAAAGAGCAAAAATATCCTATGTGAAGTAAACTCACAAAAAGAAGACGGTTAAAATGACCATTACCGAAAAATTATAAATAGATGGGCATTATTTCGTCTTTTGTGATTGGATAGTCTTAATAAGCTGGGGTTTTTCAAGTCTGTTGTTTAAAACACATTTGAAAACAGATGTTCTTAACAGAAAATCACGAACTTGCCCACGCGTTCATCCAAATTTTTAAAGAGCTGATCTCCTGTCCTGAACAGAGTATGTCCGATGCTCAAAATGCTAACAGTTTGTTCTGTATCGAAACTTAGCTTTCTTTGTTTAGTTTTTTTGACGAGCTCGTTCAGTCAAAGAAGCAGTGGACTTGAAGGGTATTTGCAAAAAAATGATACCAAGACGCGGAAATCAGAAACAAACGGTGAGTTTGCACCATGTTTTTGTTTATTTCCTTGCCTTATTAGTTTCTTTAATTTCTTTAGATGTTTTCAGAGTCTGAACTAAACCTTCCTAAACTGGTTTGCAAACCGGAAATTTAAGGTATACTTAGTTATCAAAAACACTGAAAATACTTTCTAGCTAAAACAGTTTTAAAAATTATGTCCGGTTTATAAAGATGTCATATCTTTTCTCGTTTGCGCGGCATACGACTAGGTATTATAAATACAACTTTAAAGGGAGCACGAAAAACATTTGGAGGCAAGTGGAATATATTTTATCTGTCAAGTACTTGAAAGACATATAACTGAAAGACCTTCCGTTAAATAGGATTTTCTGGTACTGTCGGTTAACCTTTGTAAAAACAGCAAAGTTATATCCATAAAATAGAACCAGCTTAAATAACGGGAGATTTTCACAAAAACCAGCAGTTGAAACCCCCAGGGGGGGGGGGGGGGTACTCAACCTAAGTTTAGGTAGAGGGGTTCCGCCCGGACACTCAAACTCTGACCCTGTCTATGAGGAAAGTTCTCGGAAATTCATACCCAGTTCATGATTTTCAGCTCAAATGTCACACTTTTATTCGCTAAAACACGCAATTTTTAGACCCTGTTTATGATAAACTTCGAAAATCCAAAATTTTTATACCCTATTTATGATCAGAAGGTCAAAAAAGTATACCCTGAAGGGCGGCACGTCCCCGTATGGCTTATATATGGGAGTACCCCCCGGGGTGAAACCCCCTGTAAAGGAGGATTTTCAGACAGGTGGTTTAAATAAAGCCAGTTGGTCAGACTGTTTGAACATTTTTTAATATATTGGCCTTGCAAAAAATGCAATACGGCATTTGTAAATTGAATGAGTTTGCATGTAAATTTGTTTAGTATATGAAGTCCTTGTGTAGCTAAATCGATGCTTTTAAAAGTTTGGGAAATGCAACTTTAATGCTCGCACTATTTTATTAATTAAAAAAATTCATTCTTCGTTTTATAGACAAGAAAATACCGTTCCGCACCCATCCGGCCCTCTCTCGCGAGCTCCAGGTCGGACTCACAGTTGTCAACAGTGCAATTATAATAGGCTCGTTGCTAGGCAACGCACTTGTCATCCACGTGATACGAACAGATACGAGTATGCGCACTTCAACAAACCTGCTTATACGGAATATAGCTTATTCTGACGTCATGATGACGCTTCTCTTCCTCCCTACGCAAATAGTTCAGCTGTATATCAACCGAGCTTGGCAAAGCGGGTTGGCCGGTGTGATTTTGTGTAAGGCCGTCAATTCTTCCCGCCATTTTTCTTTCTCTTGCTCAATTATCAGCCTCGTCGCCATTGCTTTTGATCGCTTCTTTGCCGCAGTGAACGCTCCTAACAGTAGATGTCGATGTCTGACAGCAGAAAGACTGCGCAAAGGCATTTGGTTTCTATCAGTAGCGGTTGGAGCACCCACCCTTAGCTTATACAAACAAAGAACCTTTCCAGATGGCAAGAATTATTGCTACATGACGTGGGGAACAGATCTTCTGGGCAAAGCTTATGTAGGACTGGCATTTGTGCTAATGTTTGTGCTCCCAGTTCTGGCTATGTCTGTACTCTACTCAGTAATATACTACAAACTACACCTCAAAAGAAGACCTGAAAACATCCAGGATTTTCATCAGTGGCGCGAGGCTTGCAGGACCATCAACACTGTACGAATGATGGCAATCGTAGTTGCTGTATTTTGTCTGTGTTGGTCTCCGATTCAAATATATTTTGTGTTGAGATCCATTGCGCCGCACTTGGTATCACAAGAGGGCAAGTTCTGGGGCCTTTGCATGACTACGCTAGTTAGCAACACAAACCTCTTGCTCAACCCCTTTATATACGCCATGTTCAACAAGAAATTCCGCAAAGGGTTCAAGCGAGTTTTGTCAAGCCATAGCCACCCCATAACAGAACAACCTTGCATTAATCCACATGTGTCCTTTAGAAACTCAGCAAGTGCGCAGGTGTCCTTTATGGACATCACCAACTCCCGGCGTGTTTCTTTTAAGGAAATGGCAAACTCGCGACGCATGTCTCTTGCGGGTTTTGACAATGACGTCATGCGTTATCAAATCACGCCCGGAAACGAGCTGAAGTTTGTTCCCAGTGCCTTCGCACCTAAAAGTATTCTGGCCGAGACGTCCCGCAGCCGAGCGTCCACTATTGGAAGGTGTTCGGCAACTGACACGGAAAGCGAGCTATCTAGTAATAGTCACTAGTCTAATCATGATGCTTATTACATTATGCTTATTGCATCAGCCCATCTAAGTAAATTTAATTTCAACGTTCACAAAATTCTGCGGCGAGATCAATTTGCAATGTAACAAGAGATGAACATAGAACTCCTGTTCTGTACGCCGTTTGCATTGGCTGTCCATACAGTAACGTGTTTGCTTTAAGTTCCTATTTCTGACTTTTAAGGCGATTCATGGCCTAGCACCAGAGTACATAAGCAGCATGATAGGCATCAGGACAAGCCAAGATATACTTTGACGTCAAATAATGGACTCCTTCTAAGTCCGTCGGGTGTTAGATATAGAAAGACTTTGATAGGGGGCAGGTCATTCAAATCTGTTGCCTCTAGACTATGAAATAAGCTGCCGTTAAATACCTGAAACACGGACAGTTTTATTCATTTTAAAACTACGTTAAAGACTCGTTTATTTCAGCTAGCTTTTAATGTAGGTCCAGACCATAAATACACTTTGATTACCAAGTTATAGCAATTTGGGTTATCTTCACTCTTTAATTTGTATCTCAATGCATCTTTAAATTAGATTGGATTACATTTTAAATTGTTATTTCAAATTATGTAATTGTTAATGTAAAGAGCATTTGACCATATTTACATGTAAATTTGCGCTTGATAAACATTAAATTAATGTTGTTATTATTATTATTATTATTATTATTATTATTATTATTATTACTACTTAAGCCTTGGCTAAACGGGCTCGCAAGTCACTGCAACTCAACTTGCGTTCAACCATGCAACTTGTGCTTGACTTGAATGAACTTGCGCTTCACGGAAGGGAAGGGGGTGGGGGAGGGTTACTTACTTAGATTTTGGGTGGGTATGTGCCGTACAGACCTTCAAATTACGGCCGCGTTTTAGAAAGATCGTGCATTAAAACAATCTTAATAATTATTGTTTTTGTATTTGTTATGCGCAGATGAAAATATTTATTGAATTCGCGCAATATAAATACTTCAAATGTTAAATGTCAAAAATCATACCCCGTAGTAGAACTTGGCAAAATTTTGATACCCCACTCTAGAGATTTGTTAGGCGAAAGTTTCTATTCCTTTGATGTAGTGTACCCCGATCTGGATCAGAAGTACCAAAATCACGACCCTGTTCAGCAAGACACGCCCGTATGGTCTTGTATAAGGGAGTACAACTTGCATTAAATTTTGAACGAACTCAAATTTGAACGTAAAATTCTCTATTTCTTCGACTTTGCCGCACAAATCAAGTTACGGCAATTAAGTTTAGATACTAGTTTGAAGATCAGAATTTCTGTTGACTTGCATCTACTCACTACTCCAGATTGTTAAGAAATCAAGTCCTGCAAATCCGGTAATGAGAGATCAGGAATCTTGTGGATTGCGCATAGCTGCCATGCAGTCTGGAATTTCAATCATTTTAAATTTCAGTTTCTAAGTTTTAATTACCATGTAGATGAGATAAATTGCGTATCCATTAATAGTTTCATTTTGTTTGTTTATTTTTTTATCTGTGTCATAAAGTGGAGAATTACGACTCTGTACATTCGTCATTTGCAGTAAGATTTACATCAGTAATAATAATAATAATAATAATAATAATAACAATAATAATAATAACAACAATAATACTAATCTACAATAATGATGCAGCATGCTCTATACAATGTGCGTAAGCAACAATTTCGTAACCACGTTACATTTCGTGAGCTGCAGAAGGCTCGTTTAATCATTAATGTATGTGCAAGTACAAAAAACACAAATAGGAAAATATATTTACAATATAAAATACATAAATATGAAATAAGCTGAGCTCAATTTGGTAGATGATTCATCTTGGATGAGTCAAAGAATATTCGTTCAATACTGTTTTTGTTACTACACCACTCTTAAGGATGTTTCTGTTACTACACATTCCTTAAGGATATTTTATCGCTTTGAATATTATTTTGGGCTGATGTCGATCAACTACAACAGATTAACAAGACTATGTGTCTAAAGAAAATGGAACCAATCACCAATCAGATGTGGACATTTCGTGGATGGACCAACTTACGTCAGAATGTGCACGTGTACGAGTGCAGCCCTGTGTGAAATAAGAATCAAGGCTTTCCTGTTTTTTATGCCGAGATATCTAAGATGTATCAGATATTTATACTTTCAATGGTTAAAATCCATACAAAGCCCAGCCTCGAGCGCAGACAGTTATCTTACATTGGTCAATATAGATACATATTCCAGCCAAACAGTCCTTTATCACTGGTCAATATCAACACATATTCCAGCCAGACAGTTCTCTTTCAGTGGTTAATATCGATACGTATTCCAGCTAGACAGACCTCTTTCATTGATCAGTATCGATTCATACTTTAGCCAGACAGTTCCCTATTACCGGTCAATATCGATATGTATTTCAGCAAGACAGTTCTCTTTCACTGGTCAATATCAATGCATATTCCAGCAGACAGTACCCTTCCACTGGTCAATATCGACACAAAGCCCGGTCTCAAGGAACACAGTTCTCTCTTCCTGGTCACTATCGATACAAAGCAAGCCCAGACTCGAGGCGGGGGAGACAGTTCTTTTTCACTGGTCACATATATCAACACTTATATAATATATAGTCCTGCCCCAAAGGCGGTATATCTTCTTGTCATGCCTCATAAAGATGCAAAGAAAGCAAGATCCGTTTGTGATGTTATATATATAGAGCAAAGCGCATGAAATCTCAGCTACGTATAGGGTTTCAGCGCAAGGTTCATCTGTTTCTTCATCCCAAGAATGCGTGAATCATTTTACCTGTGTAGCTAAGGTCACCCAGCATACTGCAAACCAACAAGAACAAAGTTAGAAAGCGTTAGAAAGAAGACATAAAGCCAGGGCAATCAACTTTCGGTCGTCTGGTCGTCTGAGACGGGTTTAATATCTCAGTTTGTGGACGACCTGTTTTGCTGAAGTACTTGTCCACACGAACGAGGAAACTTATAAATCACGTAAAAAAAGTATGTAATTCTGGTACCACTGAAGAGAAAAAGCAAAAAGATAGACGAAGCCTTGACGACTATACTTGAAAAACTGTCACTGCCCATTACATTGCAAACGAAAACCTTGCGATGGCAAATATCCTTCCACGTGCGA
>JAOEHT020123807.1:0-12458 GCA_025448195.2 Parazoanthus atlanticus
AAGACGTTCATTGGAAGACCATAATATTACCATTCGCGCCAATAAAGCATTATATCATTTACAGCAATTATGACTGAAGCCCCCCGTCTAGCGAGAAGAAAAGATCGATCCCTTAATTAAAGAAAACAAAATAAGATAATCAAAAAATATAAAAATTAGAGTGGACAGTTACTATCCAGTATTCGTTTTTTACCTTGCTGATACTTGTCAGTAAGAAAAGCCACAAACACGTGCGACTGCTCGATGGCGGTAGCCATTGCTGTGTACAAATTGCCTCGCATGCCAGTAAACGCCATCCAAGGCTTGAAACCTCGCTTCTCCAGATCTTTATACACCTTTAAACATGATAGCAACAGTTGAAAATGGATTAGTAACGAGCGTTTTTACCACATAACTCGTTTTAGTGACTATACGCCTTGGCTATAGAATATGAAAATTGAAACAAACGTATCTCAAAACACCCTCTCCGCTCTTAAAAATAGACTATAAAACCTGGCGCATTTCCTAAACTTCCACTGACTAACTGCCATTTATGTAGACTGAAAGGTACTGGTGATGGATGTTTCCAGTACAGTTGACAATTTTTCCCCAAAGTGGAGGCGATTAGTGGTGGATATTCACCGAGCAGAATAGCAGAGAGATTGATGATGTAATGTCTAGAAGACTTCGAAAACTTTAAACTCCAGTTTTTCTCCGCACCTCCAAAAAAGAAGCGATTGCAAATTTATCGTATAGCCTGCATGACTGGCTTGTGGAAGAAAGGCACTCAACAAAGACAAAAACAAAAAGTTTGTAAACGGTTTTATAGTCAATAAATATTGTTTCAGTATGTTCTGAAATCGTTGTAGCTATGTTGTAGAAGAAATGGTGCGACGCGCGCATCCATCGAGTTATAGGTACACTTGGAAGGTTGCTGAAGAAGCTATCGGGACACCCCCGGGGGGGGGACTCCTATAGTAGGAGGTCGGGGGTGCTCGTCGTATTTTTTAGGGGTTGAAACTAAAGTTGGCGATCCAGTACTTTTAGGGGTTTGCTTACGCAAAAGCAGAGTGTTATAAAAGTCTGGTATTTTTAGGGGTAATCTAGGCGCAAAATCGGGATCCCGGCCAATTTTCCGGACTTGGTCTTGAATCGATCCGTCGAGCGAACAAAGTGAAAAAGACTGCCCATCCCTTCCCTTTTTTATCCACGATAGTTTCCCGTAGTTCAGGGTATTTTGAGTTAATAGAAGTATTTTGTGGGGTTGCAAACTATCTAGGCAAGGTATTTTTTGGGGTTTTGTGTTTCTATTTATCTTAAATTTAAAGATTCCTCATGTTTTTACTTCTATTCACTGTTCTGGTATATGCTAATACAATTATTCTCCTCAGTGTCGGTGAGCAGCAGGTATATTCACCTCGCTGCTTTCGCGGCTGGGTGAATATCCTGCGCTACTATACTATACCAGACTAGACTAGACTAGACTAGACTAGACTGGACTGGACTAGACTAGACTAGACTAGAATAGAATAGAATAGAATAGAATAGAATAGAATAGAATAGAATAGAATAGAATAGAATAGATTAGAATAGACTAGGATATAGTAGAATAGTATAGAATAGAATAGAATAGAATAGAATAGAATAGAATAGACTAGACTAGACTAGACTAGACTGGACTGGACTGGACTAGACTAGACTAGACCATAACGTACAATATCACACTACTTACGTCTTGGACGAACGGCCGTATGTCTCGTTGGTAGGACAACATGACGTCAAACTCCTGATCAAGAGGGCGACCCAGGATGTCAACCAAGGGTTTTGGGGGATGAAAAGGAGTGTCTCCGGAACTATTGTCTTCGTAATACTCTGAGGGCACAAGGTCGTCCCACCCCAACACTGGCATCTCCCTTAACTCGAAGGGAGGTCTATTTTTCGGTGGCCACTGCCACAACTTGGACTTGAACTTTTCACTTTCTTTGCGCAGTGTCGCTATTTCAACAGTGTCACTTTCCTCCTGAGAGGGTGGAAGTGGAGCTAGCACAGCCTCGACAAGATCATTCATGGGGTTGGTGTTTGGCACGTAGGGGTTTGCTGTGTAGGCTTGGACATCGTCATGAATCTCATGACACAACATTCCTGCAATTCCGATTGCGAGCCAGCCGCTTGGGCGAAACTTGTGGTCGCCCTTCACTGGAATGATCATCTTGTCTGCTGCGCGTGCGCACTCGAACTCGTTTTCACACTTGGTAGACTCTTGATAACCAGGAGTAACAATAGCGATAAACGCCTTGCATTTCTTGATGGCAACGGTGTTGTCTTTTGTCTGATTAGCCAGGGTTATCTTGACCTTGCTTAGAGACTGTGAGATTCCTCTTCCATTCCGAACCAGCTCCGCTATCTCCTTGGCCCCTTCGTCGTGATGGTATGAAATAAAAACTTCACTGCCGCCACTCTTGGAAATATCGCCAAACTTGCTTCGGAAGCCGAGGTCGTTAGGTGGCTTAGGAACCTCGGAGGCCTGCTTAGGTAGTTTAGCCCTAATATCCTGCATCAGCATCTCCATCGCCTGTTCAAACTCGGCGTTGGAGACCTCGGTGAAGTCTATCCGATCTCCACCGGCAAAGGACAGGATACCAAGAGCTCCTGTAGGTTGGTAGTTTGGTTGGACTAGAACGGCTGTGATTGGCTGGCGGCAATCTTTGGCGTCATGGGCTACCTGCATGCAGGCTTGGTTGTGCTGGTATTTGGACGACATCAGTATTACAACCACTCCCGCCCACTGAACGGCTTGTTCCCGCAACCTGCACTGCACTGGACGCTCTTCAGTCATTAGCACTGGATCGTAGCCCTTCACCGAGAGCGCATCCACGATCCTTGAAGCCAGCGACAAGTCCTTGGAGTGGCACGAAACAAGCACTCGCTTTTTAGCACCCATTTTGGAAAAGCTCAGTTCAAAACTGAAAAAGGTGAAGAAAGATAAATTAGCTATAATTTTGATTTGAAAAAGAACAAACTTAGTTATCATGGATACTGAACTAAATATGTAACAGTTTAATAACAAATTGAGAAATATAAGACTGAGAAACTTATAAAAATAAAAAATACAAGACACTAAACGGCGCACAAAAACAAAATCGCCGCTACGACTTTGCAGACCCGTCGACATTGATTAAACAAAATCAGGCCAGAGGGCATTTGCCCATTCTGCGGCTATACCGTTTAACAGCCTTCATCCTGAGGTGAAGTCTGTTCGCAAAGTGAATGAATTCAAATCGTTGTACTGGAGGCATTACAAATATTGACACTTTTTGTAGCTTATTTGCCCTTCTGGAAAAATTGACACTATTATAACTTATTTATTTCAAGTTTATCTATTTGTAGCCTAATATCTTAAATTGCATTTAATTAGAATTTAACTTAGTACCTAACTAGCATTTATTAGTAGATATTTATTATAATTACATTAGTATAGTTATCAGTCTTTTTAGTTGCACAGCATCTTTGGAAAGCAGTGCAAACTGAAAGATTACTGTGGATAAATAAAGTTGTTATTATTATTATTATTATTATTATTATTATTATTATTATTATTATTATTATTATTATTATTATTATTATTATTATTACTGCCTTGCCCTAACGCTATAAATACGAGCTGTATGACAGACCTAACATCGACTCTGAAGATGACTTCCACATGCCGGACAATCAGCCAAATTCAATAACAATTGAGAAATAGAAGGACTTGAAAAGCAACAACAGTCGCTTGAGAAGTGTTGTTCCTTTCAAATCAGGAAAAATGCGACTCTCTCACAGTCCAGAGTTGATCGCGATTCTCACAGGACAGGGACAATTATTTTATTTGATTTATACTCAGGTGCGGCGGATACTCGTAAGAAAGTTCCTATGAATTAACTAAAAGCATTTGCTTAAAAAACATGACTCAAAACTTCCGTTAGGGGCCAACAGTTTCATTTTGAGAGATTGAGGAGTGGACGAATGATTTCCGTGCACATCTTTTGCCTTATAACTTTCGGTTCTAGTGTTTTGTCGTTTTCTAATACATTTTTTTAAGGTATAGGGGCGTGCAAACAGTTTTTCCCGCCTGGATCTATCGTGCAATTTCTGTTTACGAATTCTCCCGGCACTCCATCCCTCATATCTCCTATACGATATCAAATGGCCCATCTCTGTCTTAAGCTACCGTTATCATATATAGCTGATACTCCCCCACCCCCTACGCTGTCTAATGACTCATCCCTATCATATGCTACCGTTATCATAGCTGATACTAGTTGAACCCTCTAGCCCCACCCCCTACGACATCAAAGTGGCCCATCCCTATATTTTTGAAATTACCGTTATCATAGCTGATACTACCTGACACCCCCCTCCCCCCCAACAATATTAAATGGCCCATACCCTATCATGAGTTTACCGTATTTTATCATAGCTGATACTACTCGAACCCGGAAACATCCTGTTGACACATATGGCACATAGCACCTTTTGAGATAACACAGTTCACGTTCTTCAGACGCAGTTCACAGTTCTTATCTTCTGAGAAGGCAATGTTAAAGCGTTTTCATCACATTTTCATAGATATGGCGAAACATTTACTTGATCGAGAACAAATGCTTTTGAGAACAAAAAACCAGTCTGTCAGCAGAAGTAACGAAAGAACGAAAAGAAAAGCAGTAATACGGGGTCTAATATATGCAATGGCGTAACCAGGGTCACTTTCAAGTGTAGGCAAGAACTAAGAAGATTGTTTTTGCTAGGAATTTTGTGTAGACAGGCCTTTTACCTCTCTGCAGCCTATCTCTACTTCATCCAGTGGAGAGGAAAATTCTTTTTTGCCAGAAATTTTGTGTAGGCAAATGGCTTTTTGCCTAGAGGTAGCTACGCCACTGACATGCGAGGGTAAATGACCCCAGCCACAGTATTCTCTCTACTTTTGATTTTCGCCTAGCTTGGTTTGGAATTGAGTTTGTTGAAACCTTAATCCGGTTTCATTGTGTTATCCTGCATTGAAGTTTAAAATCATTGATTCTGTTTCATTCGCTGGAACATCTTAGCCAAATGTAGTTTCTTATTTAATGAAATTACTCCCTATGTTTAAAAGAAATAAGATAACGCGCGACACCCAGTATTATACTTTGCTGCTGCAGCTTAAAATTGTTTATAATCAATTATAGTAAAAGCAAAACAAACACATAACTAAAAGCCCCAGAGGCCACTGTTTTAAATCCGTATACGTACGACATCAGAGCATCCTGTTAACATATGACGCATGGCGACTTAAGACAAAACAGGTCGCGACCGGGCAGCAGGTTAAGAATTCTTATCTTGTAAATCACAGTCTAAGGTAAGGTTTTGTTTATTAGCCTGAGTTGCTCTCAACCATTTGTATGTAGGTTTATTAGTAAGGGAAGTTACACAGATACATGTATTCCGACTGATTGCTACACATGCAAGCAATAATAAGTGCTACCTAAAAATGCCACAACAGTCTATGCTAAGGCATGAACTTCAGTAACCTTACATCATTCCAGGTTTCTAGTGAAGCGCCTAAATCAGAAAATGCTACACTGCTATTGCCTCCCGCCCCCACAAGCGTGCGCGATGTGGTATTCGTCGTTATCGTGATAGCAGCAGTAGCTGGCAACACAACAACCATACTTGCTTGGTGTAGATAGATAGAGATAGATAGACTGGTTTATTTAATCACATTGCAGTTTTACACTGAATTGCGTAACTTTACAATAATAAAATTTACAATAAAGTAAAGACATTTTGCCACGGAAACCTGTGTTTCTATTCATGTACAACATCGCCAAAAGTGACCTGTTTTTTCGGTCGACAAAAATTTTCTATATAACTTGGAATGGAGAGGCTGGCGAGTGGAGATATGGCGAATTCGCCTGTAAACTCTGCAACTTTGTGTCTGTTACCTCGTTTGGCGCATCTTTGTTTTTGCTCACTGCTGTTAGCCACGAGCGATACTGCTCAGTTACCTCAATGTTATCCGGCTCTACAAAACCCGCACAACTTCGACCGAGCCACGAAACTCACGTATCTTATATGGTTTTTCACAACCATATTTGCTTCCCTGACTCTAAGACTGTACTCCGTGGTGAAAATGAACGGTAAAATGCAGTGCGGAAAGAACTATACGGTGTGGTCAGGGTATGCAGTGCAAGGTTACTACCTTGGGCAGGCATTACTACTCGTGCTCCCAACTGCATGGGTACTTAATGTGGGCTTATTGTCGCATTGTATGCCACGTTTATACTATCACCCTACCCCCTGGCGCATTGAATGCAGCTCAGGAAACAAGAAGACGAGCGGAGAATAGAAAATTGACGGTTCTGGTTGGTTCTATAGTCGTTGTGTTCTATCTATGTTTTGTGCCGCTATTGACAGTACGAACTTTAAGAAGCTTCCAGTTTTTTGTCAGCTCAATAACGGAACGAACTTTTAGATTCATGATGTTTTTGAACCCAACCTTGAATTTCTTTTTGTACGTTTTGTGCGGTAAGGATATCAGGAAAGTGTTAATGGATGTCGTAGAATGCGGTAACGCATAGATAAACCCGGAAGTGAACTGAGCCGGTGTAAAACTTTGTACCGTGATGCCGTTGTCGTTTTGAGTCTTTTTCTGGAAGCTAAATGCTGGTAATTTTAAGCCTTAAGCCTGTTTCACACTTGTGAAATAAGCATAAACATAAGCCCAAGCATAAGAAATTTAAAAAACAACGGAACAGACAAAGGAATACCAAATGTGCGACAAGCTCACATCAGCGTTCCTTTGACTTTCCTTTGTTATTTTATATTTCTTATACCTGTACTTATGCTTATTTCACAAGTGTGAACCAGGCTTTAAGGCATGATAAAATGAAATATGTGACCGAATTCAATATCAACAAAAGTTCTACAAGTGTTTGGGTATTTTTTTTAATGAGAGCCAGATAATTTTGGCGGATGTTCGGTGTTCTAAACTAGGTGTTCTTAAAATTTTGACAAATGCAGCCTTGGTTTGTTCTTAACGAGCGAACCTATGGTCTCACTCAAATGTGAATAAGTTTTGAGATTTTTTTGGAACGTACGTACGTATGTATGTATGTATGTATGTATGTATGTATGAAAGTATGTATGTATGTATGTATGTATGTGTGTGTATGTATGTATGTATGTGTGTATGTATGTATGTATGTATGAAAGTATGTATGTATGTATGTATGTATGCATGTATGTATGAAAGTATGTATGTATGTATGTATGTATGTGTGTATATGCACACATATATGCCGTCAAAAGAATCGATTATTAGCAACGATATACCGTTGATTCCGTGGAGGTTGGGCTCGAACTCGGGATTCCTGCGGAGAGCGGACTAGTAACTAGGCACTCACTCACTGACCACTAGCGCATGGCACAGCCGTAATTTTAGTTTTGGTCCGGACAAATTTTCTTCGTTTTTCAGTATTTAATCAGTTCAATTTTAGCTTTCCCAGTGGTGGCTGTTCGGATAATGAACAAGACGAGCATTGGTCGGGCTTTACGCTTTTGTGCCACAGATATCAGTCCTCGCTTGACAACAAAACCGGATAATATTAAAAGTTGTCTGCGCATAATGAGCGCTGCAGTGTGTCTGAAAAGAATCACCCGAGTATTGAAAACTCTTTTGTTGTGGATAAAAACTACGCCTGCGCCGTGAAGCGAAAGTGACAAAGCCAGCAGACATTTCTAAAGATTTGGAACACCTGCTGTCACTCGATATATTTTGTTTAACGAATCTTGGATAAAGTTTTGACAAAATTTCAGACAGGGTGACATAGATACAATAGGTCAAACGGATCAAATTAGCAACAGCCGTGTATAATGTATATACTCTTAATGATATCATAAGCCGAATAACATTTTGTTTACCGATGTGCTCAGTTAAATCTTAGCCAAACGCTCACTAACAGTGATCGAATTGTACGGAAAGCATACTAAAATGTTTGCTGCGATTCTGTACGGAGATCAAGAAACTTTGCTCGTCAACCCCAGCTGTTCAATAGTTAACCTTCTTGAAAGTATCAAGTCACGATCTGGGTATGGAAACTCGAACTGTGCTTTGGATCTCACAGATCAGACAGGTTGGTATTATAACTGATCATATTCCTCGCTCTGTTCCTTGTTTCATTGTGTCAAGCTTGGTAAAGTTATCATTTAGTATTTGCATTCTCTGCCCTTATCTCGACGAATCACCATCACAACATTATGTCTGCTAATTTCCGAGTTGCAATCCGTTTTGAAATAAACTTCTAACTCGGCAGTTCTTATTAACTTGACTGAAATGAAGCTCAAAAGTTCGAGTAACTTTTCCCAAAAGTACAATTTCGCAAAAATGATAAAATTCGTTCGCTGTGCGAAGCTATAATAACATGTACTAGTTAGTGAATATTAATTAACACTGTTTGTCGCGATAAAAATTTCCTCGCATTTTAAACCGTATGAGGGGCGGGTTTCTTGAATATATCTTTTTCAAAACCAAAATTCGATGCTTTCAAAACACTACAGTGTATATTGTCAGTTTGCCTTGTTCGCATCAGAAACACAGCATAGTTCAGCTTCATCGTTCATTTACTCGCGTCAAGTCTAACTTGTATCGATTCTGTGAAGACTTACCGCAAAACTAAATTTACTGTTCTGTTAAAAAAAGTTTTGTTAGTACAGGAAGATGCATGCAAATCTTTGTACCGTTTTACTCGACTATCGAGTCACTTCTTATCAAGAATCTTGCAGTAGAGATATGATAAACCTCGGATCACTTCAACAGTTTGTTAATACGTTCGCATTTTACCAATATAATGTTTTTGGTATACTTCACCGTGTACTAACTTGGAAAAAGAAGTATATGAAAAGTTACCACTGTGTCAAACTTGCTTTTCATTTATCAACAGAGAAAGTGTCATGAAATAGTCAGAGAAATTTCTCGATCTGTCGCCATCAGACACTGTACTCAGTTATGAGTTACTTGGTATGACAAGAGTATACAATGGGTTGCCTGGTTACAAACTGCTGCTCAGTATTGCAAAACGTAGTTAATTGATGATCTTTATGTAAACTACCACACAAGTTTAAATTAGGTGTAAAGTATTTTTAGAAAGTGCGCTTTGCACTAAGTAATTACTTCACCTGCCGACAAAGTTGTGTGAAATATGAATAAATATTGACGCTTAATCTGCGTCAGGTTATTGCACTCTTCCAGCATATAAAAATATACTTAAAGAGAGCGGTCTTATCAAAAATATCTTATTCATTTCTGATTAAGGGACTTTTGAAACCAACTTTTGCGTTACTTTCTAAATAAAGATAATAACTAGATTCGTCTCGCTGAAAGCAGGTTTAAATAATAAAACGTATTGACCTGATTTTCATTAGCAACGAAATTGTTCAAACACAGACTCGCTTAGCATAGACCTAATTTACCCGCTTCATAAGTATAAAAGTAACTGCTAATCTTTAATCCCAACTGAATAATCTGTCAAATTCTGTGAAAATCAGTGTGACAAGGTTGATCCGGAGTGCAATTTATGTAGGGGAAGCGGCATTTTAGGGCCATTTATACGAGAGTAAAAAGACGCCACTAAGCTAAGACGCGACTTACGTTTGGCGCAAACTAACCCATTTATACGAGCAGTTTTACGTGCAAGTCAGTAAGAAGCGTCTTAGATAAGAACAGTTCAAATCCTTAGTCCACATTATTCGCGACTAAGCTAATACGTGAACAACCATTTTTCTACCATTTATACGAGCAGTTCCAACCCTGCTAACGGTAAACCGCGTCAGACTTTCTCTGGTATAAACGGCCCGATCAAATATTACTAACCATATTATAGCTCAGAGCTACTTTGCTTTAACTCTTCAACTTCAAAATAAACCTACAAGTATAAGTTTGGTATGAACTATAAACTGTATGCACCTGCTCCAATTACACTTATGGCATTTTCAGTTTCTGCAAGTTTTTTTAGCTGGTTCAGTGTTGTATAGAAACCCAAAATTCTCGACTTTTTGCTAACAGAGTACACTTCAATGAATCATTACATCTTTGAACTTAAGGTACTTGCTGCGTTTAGAACAGTCAATGTTCGGCGCTTAGCTTCTGTCTGAGCAAAGTTCTTAGAATGTTCTTAAAGTTTGATCTGAGTTTTTGAAGCTGCTCCAATTTTTGCAGAAAAGGTGTGAGACCTATTTGGCAAATGTACGGTGCCTATTCCTGTTTTTTACTGGTTGCTTTTTTCTCCAATAGGGCTTGTGCTCGAGCTAAGCAGACATAATAACGAGTACGCATCCAAATACCTCACCACTCAAGGTCCTTATATCTTGGTCGAGAAACAGTCAACGAGTTTACAACCAAAGAACGACACAAGCGACTCTCCCAGCCCCCCTCAAGTCTGTTATATCCCGCTGCTCGAATGCTGTACTGAGCGATTTCCCAACTACCACCCCCGTGTGGCAACAAAGGGTCAAACTCAGGGACCTCCCTCGCCTACGCGGACGAAATCAAAGAAACTTAAGAAAGGGAAGAAAAGTGTATCAGATAAACGTGATTTAGTGTCACCGAACATGTAACGCAAATAAATGTTGTTGGTCAAAGAAAACTTTCGAAATCAAAACAAAAGTTATTTTTAAGAATGTGTTTCTTCTATTTTTCTCTTGTCGCACATATCTTCTCCCCACTCACGCTGTACCAATCTACTTCTTAATTCAACCTTCAATCGACTTTAGTTTTTATCCTATATCTCCTCTTATACATCCATCCATCCAGTCTATTGCTTTGTTTAATCATCCATCCAACCACCTATTCACTCACCTGCCACTTGTTCATGCCGCATGCGTGTATGTATCTGGCTGGGTCTTTATACAGTTAAACTAAATGATCTGGAATCTGATTATTTAATGTACATAAAAAATTACACAGCGATTGCATTACCTTACATCACTTCTATACATTTATTTTCCTTTCTTTTCTTTTCTTTTCTGTTCTTTTGTTCCTTTTCATGCTTTTCTTTTCTTTCAGTTTCCTTTACTTTTGCTTTCCTTTCTATTTCTTTTCTTGTCTTTTGTGTCTGTCGTGTTGTTTTGTGTTGTATTATGTTGTTTTGTGTTGTATTGTATTGTTGTTTTGTGTTGTGTTGTTTTGTGTTGTATTGTTGTTTTGTGTTGTATTGTATTGTGTTGTTTTGTGTTGTATTGTGTTGTTGTTTTGTTGTATTGTGTTGTGTTGTTTTGTATTGTGTTGAATTGTGCTGTGTTGTGTCTTGTCGTTTTGCGTTGTGTTCGTTCTTGTTCATCAGATTTTATCATCTTTATCATCTGATTTTATCTTAGTTTTATCTTATTATATTTGGTTTCATTACAGTTTGCTCCGGCGTTCACAGATCTGCGAAACCTCACAGAAATTGTCTTGGATTAGAACTGAATAAGATACAAATCTACAACAAACGTGCGTCTGTTGCTTCGTAAAAGACACTTTTTCGTGTTGCAGTTTCGATCTAAGCTCATATTGCGACATGAAATCATTCCATGTATCATATCATGCAGCTGTCACTAAGACTTTAATCAAATTTCGCCATCACGATTTCGTGCTTGCGAACATCGTAATCATTACGTTTTAATTGGGCCCTTTTTTTAAAAAATTAAAATTAAGGGAACCTGGAAAGGGTGTTATACACATGCACAAACACACAACAAACGTACGGAAACTGTTGCCTGAAGTCCGAAGTTCATCCGAGTGCGGCTTCAGTACTAACGTACGGACGGCCGTATTAGAATGCACCTTGTATGGAGGATATTTCGCGGGGCGCCAAGATATCAATTTCATAACTTTTCCGAGTGGTATATCAATGTTTTTACGAACGAATGCAACGTGTGAATAACGAGAAAATACGAAAAAATATAACTGATTAATTCATATATGTCCAATCTGCCGTGTAATTTTCTTTTTTTATTTATATATAAACTAGTGTTTTACAGGGATTTTGGCCTCTGAGAAAAATCGTATCTTAACACACGTTAATATATGATAATTTTACGTTGCGTTAATATCTGCCAATCGGCGATCTTCTTGTGTTACTATGGCAACACCCGCCTTTGGCGCTCACTCGTGAGATATTGATAAATTCCATATCTCCGCGCGCCCACATGTATTATTCTCTATATATTTCCTTGTCTTGCTCCACGAGTCGTGTTCCAACAGACTAGCTCATGGAAAACTAATCACTGAACTTGTGATTTATGTTATACTTTTTTACAAAGATTAAACAAAGAATAAAAGCAGGTCTAGGTAATTGTTATTCAAAATAACTGTATTAAGGTACCAGACTTACCTTTTATCGGTCAAATACCCCAAAAAAATTTTTTTAGCCTTTCAAATTGCCAAGCATTTAAGCTACCGAAATGTGAAAATTTGAATGCAAAAT
>JAOEHT020123904.1:0-12457 GCA_025448195.2 Parazoanthus atlanticus
ATGGGTAACCGGCGCATATTAACGGAGCTACGAACTGATAACTGAAAACACCGCTCAAGGTGTACCGTAACCTTAAGTCCAGTATAATAATTTTAAAAACTTAATTGAAAGTCCATACTCTCGCTAACTTGAGATGAAAGCGGATTTTAGATCCCAATCCCTACCTACCGAAAGTTACTACGCTAAACTAACGACGCGTGCAAAAGATACCTGACCCCAGATCTGGGCGTTTAAATAGTAAACTAACTACTTATTAACCGAGAGTGTGGTCTGTACTGGAAATATCAAACTGAGGCCTTGCTGTATTGACCGAGCGATAGCGAGGTCAACGCAGCAAGGCCGAAGTTTGATAATTTCCGTAAAGACCAAACGTTCAAGCGGAAATTCTTTACTTCGCACATCCGGTTATGCGCGCGCGTAAGTCTTTAACAATAACCCGTAATTCCCGTGGGCATTGCGAGGGATCCGGACTGCTCAAGAACCAATCAGAACGCGCGAAGTATCGATCTTTGCCATAATGATAATATCGAATAATAATTCGCAAACAAGCTGTCTACATCGAAACAATTTTCAAATCCTATTTTTCTACCGTTCCAGTTCAAAGACTCTGAGATCACTTGAAAGTGCAAGTATCTCGAGAAACAACTTTGTCTCTTCTCAGTCTTGTCTTGTTGGTCTAGACGCGTCTGGTATCCGAAGAACTATATCTTTAGCCGTTTGCAACTTAATAAACCTGCTATAAAATATTTTGTTGTGGGTATTTCGAAATTGTCAAAAATCGAGCGCATGGCTAATGATAGCTAATGGTAGTCAGGCGTCACAAATGTAGTCTCTGGAAACTTGACATCCCGCTCTTCTTACAACTACACTAATTCCTGAAGCGGGAATGGGGAGGAAATAGCATTCTAGATGGATAACAGTTCCGTTGTAAGCGAAAATAATAATGGGTAGTAGACTGCAATTATTTCATATTAACCTCAAGGGAAGGTGCTTTCAACAAAGCCTTTTTCGCTGCTCGAATTCTCGATGTACGTTTGCCGTGGCTTTGCCTGAAATAAACAAAACACCTTCTTGGCCTACTGAAAACAAACAACGCTTCTCATAGCCATATAAACACTTATCACTGAAACATTTTCGAAAGAAACCATTTTTAACTTAGCTTAACTTTACGTCATCAGTTATGAAGTTACAGCCAGGATTGTACTGTGTGTTGCAAAACTGCAGTGATCGTGCTCTTTAGTAGCGGGAACAATAATTCTGAAGAGGTGAAGCGATCGAGTGAGTTTTTCTGTAGTGACGATTTAAAATAAAAAGGTCAACCAAAGAGACAAATTTAACCTAGAGGTAAACACAGTCACACGCAAAATAAAGCTTTGTATATTTTGTGTTTTGACCGAGTAGTGTCAGTGATACCGCGATGGTTCGACAAGAATATATAATTTCAAATTGTTTTTTAATCTAATAATACTGCAGGCCAGCTACTAGCCTCGGTATTATTAAAGATGTGTCACTTATGTGTTGTATGCACGGCAAACTAAAACAAAACAAACTTAAGTTAAGAACTACACTTTCGCTGCTAATTTTCAGTACGTCAAATTCATATTTTTAGAATAATAATATTGTTCTGTGACCAGTCACCGGTTTAAATAACACAGTTGTTTTTCGAATCAAATATATACTGTTTTTAAAAAAAAATAAAGATGTAAACACCCCGAAACACATTCAGAAACTCTTGAAGTGTTCTCGACGTACATGATTTAAAAAGGTTACGTGCACCGAAGATTCTGGAGTGCGCGTGCGCATGTTCAACAGCTTTTTGCAACACAACAAGTTCTGTGTTCCTCTATTATTCTTTATCTAATTAAGCGGTTCTGGGATTTAAAGCAGTTTCTGCCGAAATTCCATACTGTTAAATTAGCCGGCGTTGCGCTACAGGATACAGGCGAATGGGCTTATACCACTAGGCCGCGCGAAGAGAGCAAGAAGAATGGGTCCTGTTTTAGCCATTTCCATGAATAGAAATGAACGAACGAACGAACGAACGAACGAACGAATGAGCAAATGAATGAATGAATGGATAGATGGATGGATGAATGAATGAATGAATGAATGAATGAATGAATGAATGAATGAATGAAAAGAAAGGGGTAACGGTGAGGGAGTTTTGCTCTGAAAACGTTATCTGTTATCTGCTTTCGTTTTCTTACTTTCGTCACAAAAACCACTACTAAACCTTAAATATCGGCAACTTTTATTTAAGGGCGGTAGTTCCGTCAGCAACGGCGGATTTCGGGGAGGGTCCGACGCCCCCTTCCCTCTTACCCCCTACCCTTTTTCGTCGACAATTTTGGGATAAATTTATGCGAAAACAGTGAAACAACGTCTTTTAGAGCACAAATACCTTTTCTCCCCTTTTCCAGAATTTCGGGTTCCCCCTCCCCCTATCCGAAGTTTCCGGATCCGCTCCTGGTCAGCTCTAACAGCTGGTATCAATGGATATCGACGGTGCACCCTTCCCCGCCCGGCCCCCTCACCCTGTCAATGCTCCGTTTAACCCTATCTTACACGAGAGGGGGGGAGGGCGGAAAGTGCCCGCGCCAAATTCAAACCTCTCTAAAAAACGAACCGTTAAAGGTAGCACTCCAAAGTTTTGTGACTTTTCCTAAAAATTATTACGGAACAAAGTTATGTGTTAAAGTTTTTTTTAATCAACGTGTTTCCATGGCAACCAGTTTCTGAGTGACGTGTCAGTGAAGTTTTTTCCAAAATTTTTCTAAATTTTTCTCATAATTTAAATTTTCCGCTTTTTTCCTGTGAAACTGTACTTTTAACTAATTAAAGTTCATTCCAACAGTTTTCCAATAATTTTGAGTCAATTAAGACCTTTTATTGATGTTATGAAAAATCCAAGATGGCGGCCAAGATAGCCGCCACAGAATCCAAAATGACGGCTTTATGACGTCATATGACGTCATACGTCCACCAAAGATAATTTAGATTGTTTAGATTGAGAAGTTGTACATATCCTCCAAGTTTCATTGTGTTCCCACTAATAGTTTACGAGCAAAGGGCCGCGGGCACTCCCCCCCCGTGACGAAGAGCCCCAAAAAAGCCCGTGTAAGAAAGGTTAAACTGTTCGTGCAAGTGTCACTACCTGCAAATAGTCTACATGTCGTACTCAAGTAACAGTTCTAATGAATAACCTTGCAAGATTTCTGATGCTATGTGTAGCTGAACTTCCATCAGCTCATGTGGTACAACTAAATGCAAATGTGTGTTAGTGGTTTAGGTTACTTGACGCTGTGGCTTGTTATCTTTAGAACTGACTCGAAATCTGGAAGCTATTTACTTTGGTTTGCCTGCAATGCGACTAACGATGTGACGCTTGCTGAATACGAGCTGTACCAGCTGAACTTTCACGTAATTGTCATATTTGTTATTTGTATTGGTAAAACATATACCTTTGAAAGAGATTTGGCTACTAATATTACATGCAGGTATATTTTCCTAAGACTGGAACTGACATAATTGAACAAGCGAAGCGAGTACTATTTGTCCCAAATTGCATTTGAATATATTTGAGTCCTTGTTAATCGTACAGTGTCATACAGTGACAAAAACTGCAATAAACTGACTCTATTTTTGGTAGTCGAGCATCTAATTTCTTGCTTGTCGATAAAATACTTCTTTTAGTTAAAACACTTCCATTAACTGGCTGTTATGTGTTTCTGTGTTGAGTTTGAGCCCCCGTTATAGTTCATGAATTATGCAGCAATATTTAGTTTCTTGTATTCTACAAAAAAATAGCCGTGATCTGTGAAACTTGCATCCACTCTCTGAACACACGCACGACAGTTGTATTCTGATTGGCTAATTCCTTTCTGATAGCCAATCAGAGTTTGTTTGTATTTCTCTGCATTGAGATTTTTTATTTCTGCACTTAGTACAAATTTTTGCACAGTGCTTTGTAATTAACTGCTTTGATCTTGGCCAATCAGAGTGTAGACATTCTTGTCATTGTATGACTATACTGGTTGTAGGACTCGTGCTGTTCAATTTGAGTCAATACGATTAATCGAGCAGCTGAATATACATTCCTACAGTTCATACACCGAACTACTTGAGGAAAGATCTTGAAAGAACTATGTCTTGTATTTTTCCCGATAAACCTTACGCTGAAGCCTTAGCTTGTGCAAACCTCGACACAGTTAATGTCCACCACGGAGCCTTAACAAAATGGAGATACTTCAAACTACCGCCGGAAAAAACCAATCGTTTTGCAAACTCTTTTATTTTAAAAAGCTGCAGTCTGTACAATCATGAAAATAGCTAAGCAGATATAGTTTAGTGGGTTTTATAGTCATGTAAAATTCACGCAATTCAGTTTCCTTTTACTGCCAGGTAAATTATGTTTAATAAAGTTCAAAGTTCAAAGTACAATGCTTATTTGTGTTTCCTATATCAACAGTTAAAGCGTTTAACTTGGATTTGAAAGTTTTGTTGTTCCTTACAGACAGTACAGGCTGGAGAGGGAGCTGAAGAACCAGTTGTGGAAGATCAGTTTCGGTGATCTCAGATTTCACTTCAAACAAGATCCATCTTCACCACAACCCTGTCAAACCGATGTAAGTTTAGCTATGTCTTCAGATTAGGAAAGCGTTAATTGTCGATTTTCCACCAGAAGTTTGACGTGGAAGGAGGCGGGGGATTGGGGACTGTAATGTTCTTCTGTGGAACGCCGTGGAAAATCGATACTCGATGTTCCTAAAATGACAGACCAAAGAAAACCAAATAGACATAGTATTGTGAAACATTTTTCTTCTTTTTAGTCATTGTTCAAGAGGTCTACATGTATATAAAAATTGAACAAAAATAAAATGTCAGGAAATTGCCGATATATATGATAAGTTCATCCAGTTTCTTTGATACCATATTTTTGTCTGGTAAATATTTTTGTTAAAATACCTCCAATAGTAAATACACAAAAATTTGAAAAAAAATGGAATTTACAAATTGCAACGTAAATATAGTAAAAAGACAGTATAGCATGGCATAAAAATATGTATGCATACAATAGAAAGGAACAAAACATTAAAAACTATGGTAATGCGTCCCACTTCAATATGCGTCAATAAGAGAAACAGAACTGGTTTGCAAACGTTTGAAGCTGTTCCAAGCCTGAATTGTGTAGAAAAAAGGTAATTCATAAAATACCGTACTAAACCTTGCCTTGAACGCAATAATAAATGCGAAAATGTTTGCTTGAAGGCTGTACAGTTGATTCTAACCTGAAGTTGGTATACTTCCTCAGAAACAAATCTGCAAAACGCCAAATATACAATCTAAATACCGAATTTGCTCGAGATTGGGAAGATAGTTTTTGTTTCGTTGCAGGCTTCTGGTTACAAGAACCAGATAATTTTGAGTCTCGATGTCCGATGTTCAAGGAAGTTTTGTGCATATCCCTTAAAAAGTAAATTTACCTACAAAGAATTTATAGGCTGTAAAAAAGCCTTAAGTACGTTATTTTTCCTCTCATTGTTTCCAGAATGGGAAGGAATTCAACTTTGATTGGTGCGAGGAGGAAAACAAGTGGACAGCAGTGGCTCGATATAAATCTGTGGTTTGTGCTGTGTTGTGTTGTGTTGAGCTGCGTTGCATTGCGTTGCTTTGCGCTAGGTTTTCGCTTGGTTGTTCCCAAGAATTTCATTTGGCTTAACTTTACCTTTACCAGACTTTCTTAATCTTAAATATACCGGGGAAGGCCTGTTCGGCCCCCTCTTAAACTTTCTTAATATAAGCGTGCCAACTCGCAGTTTCTTTAACTTTTGTCCACAATGTATCTTTGGCAATTAGTTTGTGTATTAACATTACAAATCGGCCAGTTTGAATCTCAGAGCGGCCATCTTAGAGTTTTCAGACCGTACGCCAGAAAACCACCTTAGATTTATAATTTGTTAGAATTGCCAGAAATGCTCTTCGGTCAGCTAGACCCACAATTTCAATGGGGAACCCGTGCTAAATTACATTTTTAAAAGAAATGAGAAAGGGTCAATCAGAACCTCGGTTGCTACTGATGCATGAAATCGTCCGTCATTAAATTCTAGGAAAATTCATAAAGTTTCATAGTGTCATCTCTTATCATTGCGGAGTAGCATTCAAATATGTCTCAGGCGAAGGGTGAATAGGTCCCCCAGGTAAGAGGAGGGTTAAACAGGTGGTCTTAGTTTACATTTTCTATCAGGCATTCTCTGTTGTGTAAATTGACTCAATCCGTTTTCATGTTGGTTCATCTGCACACTTGTTATTGATCATTCCCATCTAAGGTGAATTTAAATAGAATTACAACCAGTACAAAAACTTGATCAAGTACTTTGCCAACTCAGAATAGTCTCCAAGAAGAGAACAAGAATCCGTTCAATTTCTGGTCGCAATTTTTATGTTTTCGGCATTTTCAGTGTTATTGTTGGTGTTACCAATATATAATAGAAAGTTTAAATCCTGTGGCGCTAATTAGGGCTTAGAAACTACAGTTATTAGGGAAAAATGCCGCACAATTCGAGCATGGTACCAATATCGCAACAAGTGCTTTTCCGCGTTCTCTGAAAACAATTCTAGCGTGTTATTTTTACATATAATGTTTAGGTATTTTAAAAGAAACAACGTTATAGTTAAGTTCTTTAAAAACACCAAAAACTATACTTATACTGGCCATGATCAGATTATGTATTCTTTTGTAAGCTTTTCTGTTTTTATCTGTCCGCCCAGGGTGACCAGGTGGTTGTTTCCAAGTTTCCGGCTCGCCGCATCTCCCTTACTAGAAATGATCATATCCATCTCAAAAGAGTAAGTTTAGCGATTGTATGACGTTTTGTGTGTATAAATCATACAACGCTTTGCGTACAGGGAGCCTAAAGAGTTATTTGCATAGTAGGGCACTGTGTATGTACGGATTTTAGAATACTTTTAGGGACACGAAGCAATTGTCGATATTATCTCATACAAATCCTAGGACTTCACATATGTTAACAGGTATCGTAACACGTTATGTGTAGGGGGACCGTAATGGTTTATGTGTATACAAATAGAAAGACGTTATGTGCATAGATGTTGTAATACGTAATGGCTACAAAAATTGTAGCAAGTTGTATTGATATAAATAGGGATTGAAATATGTTATGTGTATAGAGATCGTACTAAGTTTTGTGTATAGGGATCGTTATACGTTTTGTGCATATAACAAGCATAATACGTTATGTGTATAGGGATCGTAGATCTTTTTTTTGCGTTTGGAAAATTGAAAAACAATACATTACAATATGTTGTATGGAGATCATAAGATGTCAGGTTGGATGATATTCGTTTTATGGGAAAGGTTTCTTCTCAGAGCAAGACTTATTAGTAAGCAAATGAACTCCATTAGCGTTTGACCATGTAGTACACCAATTAGGACGTTTCTCACAAGGAAAAAGGAAATATCTTGTTAAATCAGATTACGCCTGCTGGAGCAGGATAGATACTTGGGATTGCAAAGTGGAATTTATTGTTGAATTAACAACACGCTATTAGTATTACAGTTTAACCGTTATAAGCGTTTTTGTTTTAACTCTTAGATGAGGGATATAAGGCACAAGAACCTCAATCCATTCGTTGGCGCGTGCATAGAATCCCCTCACGTTTGTATTGTGATGCACTACTGCTCCAGAGGAAGTCTCCAGGTAAATCACAATAAAAATTATAATTATATCAATGATAATGATAACAATATTAATAAACCCGAACGTCAAATACAAAAATTTGAAAAACTCTAGTCTATGATTTAATAAATGTCATATATCAAAAATTACAATGATAACGGGATAAAGATATGTATGTATATAATGAAAGTAACAAAATATCAAAAAATATTTGGATGTATCCCACTTCCTTATCCAATTAGGGTCAATACGGGTTTAACCCCCGGGGATGACCTCCCCCTCCCCCTTCCTGAGAGGGAAGGGTGGCAAAAATAATTTTTTCCCCTTATTTTGATTTCTTCCTTTGTGCTTTTGCCGCAGTATTGCCTAAAACAATTTAGACATAAAGTAAATTTCGTCAGTTGTTCTATTTTAAAACTTTAAGTCAGCTAATTTCTTGCTCAAATGAAGGCTTTCCAAAAAAAAACCTCTCTAAATCTGCGATAGCCTTTGAAAAATCAATATTAATTGCACTTGTAAATTAAAAACCTGATACAAAAACTTTAATATAATATAATATATAAATTAGTACTGAAGTTTTGGGTAGTTTAAAATTAAGATATATTCATGACAGCGGTTTAACTTTTCCTACTTTTGTACCAAAAGAGACCAAAGTCACGGCATGAATTAAGGTATTATGCATTTTTATTAGCAATTATTGTAGTTGAGTAAAATATCGATTATTAGTTATCACTAAATATGTTATATGCATGTAAAATTTCAAGTCAATCGATAATGAATTGGCTGGATTAAGGAGAGGGTTGACACAACCACCTTTTGAGAAGGAAGGGGTTGACAAAATACCACCTGAGAGAGGGTCAAAAACGGTTAGTTCTCGAATTTATGCAGGTTACAATTTCTGATAGAAAATATTACATAACTAACACCAATTAATTTCCCTTTCATTTTAAAGTGTGTTTTGTATTAATCTACAGGATTACTTGGAGAACCTTGATGTTTCCATAGATCATCTGTTTATCACATCCTTAGTAACAGATATAGTAAAGGTTGGTGCACGCTTTTTCGGAGTGTGTCGCTGTTAATGTCTTTGTGTTGCTGTTGTACTTCAGTTAATTATTATATTTCTCTTGTTTTTGCAAAATCCTGCAGAGATTTAATGATCATGTTTTCAATCGTTACACGTGAAATATTACAGTATAGTTGAAAGGGCAATAGCAAGATACTGTAAATTCACACATTACTTCATATCTGTATTAAAGGTAAGGTCTGTAGTTTTATCAAATAAGAAATGCTGTAACAAAGAAAACAGAATCAATGATTTTGAAGTTAAGTACAGGTTAAAACGGATGGAAATGGCTAACGATTTAGCAAGTTTGAGTTGTGACCAGGCTAAGCGGAAATTGAACGTATGTTGGTTCGATCCATTAACTTTCGTATGTTAGTGTAGTTTTATTTGCTCTTGTTAATTCTTTGTTTTCGAGGTTATTCGCTACTAATCAAAACAATTATTCTTCATATTTATGAGATAGAATAAAAGGCTATAGTGCAAAAGAAAGTTAAATGACAGAGCTTTCTTCACCAGCTTGTTAGTTAGTAAGCTTAAGTCATTGCTTACTACGAGAACTGAAGCCATGCATGTGCAGTTAACTGGGTAAACTTATTGGAAACCTTTGTTGGCATTCGTGTTTAAATATTTAGCACACGATAGTTGCTTGTTTGACAATTTTTAAGAACTATTAGTAAGAATAACGTATTTTTGCTTGGTTAAAGTAATGTGAGACAGTATTTACCAGAAGTTATCTTTTCTATTTACAGGGTATGGCGTACCTGCATAGCACCGAAATTAGATCTCATGGGAATCTGAAGTCGTCCAACTGTCTTATCGATAGCCATTGGGTCTTGAAAATCACCGATTACGGCTTGCCAGAGTTTCGATCAAAGGCTATGAAGAACAACAATGTCGGACGATATGAGGGTAATTGTGATCTTCTAACTGAAAAGCATAAATATGGTCTGTCGATATTTTTGCACAAGTGAATATTTACGATTTTATAATGATTTGTCCTAGATTTGTTTTGGACTGCGCCTGAGATCCTACGAATGCCAATTCGACCTTTTCAAGGGACTCAAAAAGGTGATGTGTACAGTTTCGCCATTATTCTCCAAGAGTTTCACACCAGGGAAGGTCCTTTCAGTGCAGACAAGGACCTTAAGCCAAAAGGTAAATCAATCCTTGTCGGTGGAATTGCAAAGTTGCTAAGTTCTAAAGTTGCCTTGATTTTCTTTAAAGTTGTGAAGTGATCACTGCGTAGCTTGTAGCTTTGAGTTTCCGAATTAAGAGACTGCATTTTATGCCGGGATTGTTTCCTATTCATATGAACAATAGATTGATGCACGTAAAATGTTTGTATTTTTACGCGTGTTTACGTACGATTTTTCTCAGTGGCCTAAATCTCTGTAAAACGCTGTAGTTTTTATAATTATAATAATTTCTTTTTTCACTTATCTACAAGAAATTATCCAGCGGGTAAAGAAGCTTGAAGAACCGCCATTTCGACCAACAGTTCCCAACCGCATCGAAAAAGATAAAAAAGAAGAACTTTACAGGTTAATGATTGACTGCTGGGTTGAAGAGCCAATTCTGCGTCCGGATTTCAACGAAATCTCGAAGTCTGTTCACAAAATGGTTACAAATCAAGGAATGTAAGCGTTTAAACTTGTACTTTTAAAATTATCATTGCATATTTAATCCATAAACTACAGATAGCTCCGCTTTTTTTCTTCTTCCTTCCTTTTGGCTCATATAGGGAGGGAAACAACGGGAGAAGAAACGGAGATAGAAACCTTCCCTTTCTTCCGTCCCTTCCATCCCATCAAGCTTTAGTCATGGTAATTCACACATTGCATTGTAAATAATAAACATAATAAATGCATGCTTGCATAGCGCGATTTCCGTAAGGTTTAATGGCGTTTTACCATTAAATATATCAACACATAAAAATAAGCTCATTGAAGAGGAACATCTAAAGAAATTAATTGAAAAAATTTACCGAAAGTGCCAAGTTTCTAACCAGTAACGGAGGACGAGTATTTTCAAAGAAAAAATGGGAATCTCTGAAGAAATATTAAAACAAAAGCTAAAACAATCTTTATCCTTGATTTTGTTTACGCGTTAGACCTTGGCTGGGGCTCGATGGTCCAATAGTTTAAAAGATTGTTTAACTCTAATATATTTCCGGGCCGGAACGAAATTGCAAAAACTGAAATCTATAACGCATGCGTATACCGTAAGAAATATTCTAGGCTTTGTTCATATTTTTCAGATATTTTGAAATATAATGACTGAAGAAACTCGTCTCATGTTACAAGTATTCGCATTTCCATGACTTCCCCCATTACCACACCTAATATTTGTCAAACTGATTTTCATACAAGCTTAAGATAATTGGACAAACTCTTGTGTCGAAATGTGCTGAAATGGCAAACTATTAACTTCAAGGTTTAAGGCGGACTAGAACTTAGTGATAGAAATTTAACTGATATTTGATGCAAGCGCCTCTGCAATGTTAGCATCTCAGGAAATGCTTTAAAATGCAAATATAATAAACTTTGCGGGAATGAAAGAAATGCTGCAAAGACATATTCATGATTTTTGAAAATTAGACGTTCAGTTCGAAAGCAATTATTTTTTCCCACAACGTTTCTTAAATTCATGGTAAATTTAGTTAGTGGTGGCAACCACATTTTCTTTTCATTTTACGGCCACTTTGAAAGTGTCTTTGTTAACTGTACAAAATTGCGTGGAAGTATTGTTATTTTCTTATCTTCTAACGTGTTATTTGATCTATTCAAAAGGAAAACGAATATAGTGGACAATATGGTGTACATGTTAAGCAAATACTCCGACGATTTGGAAGGAATTGTGCAGGAAAGGACGGAACAGCTATACGAGGAACAGAAAAAGACTGAAGCCCTACTGGAACAAATGCTACCGAGGTAAATCTATTAGTACCATGTATAGCTGAAAAACAGGCTGACACACTAGCTTTATTGATTTGATCATTACTGACAATATTTTTAAAGTAACTGTTATTATTTTGAGAACAAAATATGAAATTGAGAATAAACATGTGTAATAATAGTAAAAATAATGATGATGACAATGATGATGATGATGATGATGCTGTTTCTGTACGACACCGCGAGACAAAACAAGGCAGTATCGTGGAAACAAGATGACCGAGTCCGAGGAGTTGATAAGCGGTTTTTTCTTTTTTTCTTTTTTTTATATAGAACAATTAAAAGCTATGTGTTCATTGTTAGCGTCAGTGAAGTGTGGCAGGACGCCGGACAGCGTGCTTCAGCGTTTGCTTTATTTTGTGCACCTATTTGACTCTTGGTGGGAAATCTAAAACTGACGTAGCCAAAGACGATCCACTTGACAGTAGGACTGTCTACTTTGCTACTCAAACTGTCAACACTCGCGCAGTTGAAGGAATACCGAAACAAACTGAAGTTAGCAAGCGTCATATTGCCAGACCACTCGCCGTTCAACTCGCCTTCAAGCTTCTACAACGCAGTTGTTTGGCTCTGACATTCATTGCTCTTTCTGGAGACATTGAGTTAAATCCCGATTATCGCAGTTTCAAAACAGGCAGACCATTCTAACAGTGCGAGTTTCTAAAAAAATTGAGGCCGCGTGACGTCATGAAATTTACACGCTCACTGATTCCATATATTTACTGTAATTTGCAACGGCC
>JAOEHT020123979.1:0-12457 GCA_025448195.2 Parazoanthus atlanticus
TCCATAGAACAGCTTCTCTGTGTAACACATTTCCATAGCCCTATCCCTAGCTTTAACTCTAATCCTAACCCTGCCGTAGCCGTAACTGTAAACTTAACCGTAATCATAATCATAACTAGTATGGCCATAACCATAATCTTAAAGGTATAATTAATCTGGCACTGACGTTCAACGTTATTGGTTCTACATATAGTTTCTTATTTGATAATATTCCATATATTAAGATATACCCCATTTATTTCATTTTCTGTTTCGCAGACAGCATTCCATTGGATGAATTGTCCGTAAGGTTCGACGTGTTTGTTAGCTACAACAGCCGTGATTATGACTGGGTACAGGACAAACTTCTCCCACTTCTCGAAGATCATGACGTTACATACTGTATACACAGTAGAGACTTTGAGGTCGGTAAGCCTGTGCTCGAGAATATGATTGACAGCGTGTACAGGAGTAAGCAAATGGTCGCCATATTGTCTAAGAATTACATGTCGAGCTCGTTTTGTAAGGAGGAACTAAGTATTGCATCGTGTAAGAGTGAAAATGCAAGGGACCCATCTCTTATAGGAATTCGAATCGATGACATTGCTAAGGCAAAGCTGCCTAAAGAATTCAGGAATAAAACATTTCTAGATTACAACGACAAAGAGGAACAGAAAGTATGGGGAAAAAGATTAATGAAACACTTGAAGTTGAAATCATGTGACCAGCCGGTGAGTTCTTGCTCCAGCGACTCCGTGGAATCAAATATTGGACAGAGATTGTCATGGAAGGTCATTGTATGAGCTATTTATACATTGTGGAAAACGTAGTTTCAATGAAGCCATTTGGAGATTCAGACCAATTGACACTGTTGGGATGCCGGTAGAAGAATGATTTCCTTGGATTTTTCTACACAATTTGTAGCTGCGATTTTTTATTTTGTTTTTTCTCTACTTTATTTGTAACTTTTGGTGACTTGCACCTTTTTTTGTTTTATACTTTACTTTAACATTACTTTACTTTACTTTACTTTACTTTACTTTACTTTACTTTACTTTACTTTACTTTACTTTACTTTACTTGTGCGGTGTTCTCCCTCCTCTTTTGTTATTTACTTTATTCGATAATTCTTTCTAGCCACATATTGGCAAGTCCAATGACACAACTCTTGAAAGGTTAATTATAGAGAGTTCAAGCAACAACGAGACGGCAACGTGAGAAGAGAACGACTGCTGCCGGAAAATTCAATTTCTAGTCCCTCCTTTGCGCTTCTATTTCTATCATTCAGGTTGTTATTGTTTTTGTGCGATGATGCGTGGAAGGAGAACTCAGGAGCCTTAGCTTTGCGGCCGAACGGATAATGGAGCGATTTATACTCGGGGCATTCACTTTGACCACAGAATCTCCAAACTGAGCTTTTTGCGGTCTGTTTTTGAATACGAAACAACGAAAAGGAGACCAGCTTGGCGCATTCTTGCGTACTGTTCCTGTATTCCGTAATGAATGCTACTGTTTTGTGCTGTTCTTATTGACGTTGCCGTCCTCGTTACTTAACCCTTCCACTCTCAATAACGCTAAATGATGTCTTTGTAAATTCCCACCACCTATCTTTACACATTTCCTCTAAATAGGTCAGGAGAATTTGAACTTCATCTTAAAGAACTTAGAGTGGACGATCAGTTTCCTAATTCACACAACCAATCAACTTTTTTTATATTGATTACTGTAAGGAGAAGATAGAGTGTTAAATCAATATTGACCTTTAATTTTAAGGTTTCAGTCGCGTTAAATAAAAATTACTTTTTATACAGAAATTGAAACCATTCCATGTTAATGTAGCTAGAAATTTTCGTTATGTTGGACTTTATTTTAAGTATAACGACTGTACATGCACTTTTGAAAGCGGTTTATTGTTTTTTGCCTAAACCATTTACATTTTCAAAGACAGTGCGCGTGCTTACTATTCAAGCAAGAAGTAGGAAAAACACACCACAAGGCGGTTTCTGATTGGACAGACGGCCGATTTGTTTCAACAGCTAAACTGAAAAGCGAAAAGCGCAGAACGTCCATTCAGAAGCCGCGAAATGTTTTTCTCGCACGCAAATATGGTACGTGCGGTTTGATTCAAAAAGATACACATAGGATATTACACGCGTGGCCCCACGAAATATATTTCTTTAGTTTTTCTGCGAGCAAGTGAAGATAAACTCAACGCGAGTTAGTTAATATATTAGATTTTCTCTTTGGTAAAAAAAACTTCAGCAAATTTTCTGATCCCTTTCAAATATTTTCCGAACATTTTTGCAAATATTCGAGTCTGCTAGCAAGCCTTGTTGAATTTTCCGAATTTTCCGAACATTTTCCAAGACCGACAACATTATAGACTGGACTTCTTTTAATGAGGTTGCATGAGATATATGGGTCGTACGCTGAGTTTTCTTCACCGCAGCAAAGATACAACATTCTAAAATACAAGTATACACTGCTATTTCATCGATACCTATCCAACAATGTAGATTTAGTTAACTACCGGAGTTCAAGCCCGGTTGTTCAAAAGGTGGTAAAGCCACCCAGCTGATTAGTCCGGCCTTATCGAGTGAATAAAATGACTTAAGTAGTTAACACTTAGCGGGTAAAAAAGGAACTAACCCTTATATAGCGTAAGGAGAGCGCTATCCACTATTTAAACAACTGGGGCCCACACGGGAAATATTTAGTTGGGAGATGGTCTTGCATACGAACAGAATCGCGAGGGTCTGTAACAAAATTATTTCTTATCAGGTCCGACCAAACTTAGTCATTAATTGTTTTATCATACGACCTACTTTATAGGAGAAATACTACTAAGTTTTGATTTAAACGATAATATTTCAAACGTATCGGTGGCCGCAAACAAAGGCAACAATGTAAATACATTTATTTGACCGAAAAGTATCACGTTTTTTATACAACCCATGCTCATAAATATGTCAACTCCAAATGTAGGGTCTTCAATATTGACTAGATAAACGCATTATCAGTTCAGTAAAACGCACTTAAAGTATCTTTAAGGGGTTTTTTTAAAAAAACGGATTTTAAAACCTGATATATTTTAAAAAGTTAGTTAATTGTGTGTACTCATCTTTAGCTTCTACGGAGTTTTCCAGCTCATTTAAATCCGGTAGCCTATAAAACTTATGTGGAACAGTTGAGACACAGGTCATACGATAAATGTATCAGTATAAATAGTATGTTAAATTAACAACGACCTGTTTACTGAGTACATTTCAAAGTACTCTTTGTCTAATGAAGAACTAGATCAATTTCAGCACGAACTGCATGTGCTCAGGTTTGCTCTTATACCATATAAAGCTATTTATAAGCATTGACATCTGCAAAGAACCGAATGCCAAGCAGAATTTATGGAAGCCCAGTATTTCACGATGTGCACCATCCATTGAACTGTGCTGTACACGGAAAAACGAAACCAACAAAGCTCGAAAATTAAAATATTTTGAGAAACTGCTTCAAGATTAGTTTAACTTTTAGTAAAACTAAAGTTCCCACTGTAGCCCTCTAGTACGGTAAATACCCGCGTGTAAGAACCTACGTTTTTCAAATCAGCCTGTGATGAGTTCTTATTTGTTCGAGATCTAATGATATATAATGACAACTAATGATAGCTAACGACTTGTGATAGCTAACGATAACTTATAATTGCTAATGATATATATCTAACGACAGCTAATGATACGTAATGACAGCTAATGATAGTTAATGATGTATAAGAATTTCTAATGATGGCTAATGATAGCTAACGATAGCTCATACACTCGTATTTGGTACTCTTGCAAGTACTTTGACATTATTGGACCGTCACGCACACGGAGTAACCACGACTACAAACTACGACCCGAAGCCGCGCGAACAAACTATTTTAAGTCTTTTTTCTTTTTTTTTTATAGATATGTTGAGGAAATACCCCGTGAAGTCATGTCAGCAAGTAGTTTTTCGTCTTTCGAAAGACAATTCCTTACATTTCTGAAGCAACAGTAGATTCCATTTTTTCTTCCCCTCCAGATTTGTTGGCCCTTTTATATAATATTTTATTCTAAGTGTTTTTCAAACTGTAATGGAGAGCAGTTCATATATGGGAACTTAGTTTCCCTCTACTGCTATCCAGCCATTCATGCACTCATGTTCACTCACTGCTTCCTTTTTTAAAGATTATTCGCTCCCTGCACATGTGTATTACTTGTAGTGAATGGCGAAGAGTTATTAAATTAAATTAAATTGAATTAATAATAGCTAATGATAGCTAATGATAGCTAAAGATAACTAATGATAGCTAATGATAATATGTACATTTCAAAGTACTCTTTGTCTAATGAAGAACTAAGCATTATGGTGTAAGAGCAAACCTGAGCACATGCAGTTCGTGCTGAAATTGATCTAGTTCTTCATTAGACAAAGAGTACTTTGAAATAATAATAATAATAATAATTTATTTATATAGCGCTTATCCATTAATTGCTTTGAGCGCTTTACAATGTTACTAAGTTTATAAAATTTCTGAGAATGTTGCATGCATACAGATATAACTGCTAAATTTAACTACTAAAATGAACGAAAAGTTTGACTACAATAATGATAATAACAATAATGATATAACGCAAGATAAAATAGATCCTAAGAAAAACTAATAAGGTAGTCAATCAATAAATATCTTATAATACTATAATAACAATTTCTTGAAAACACAAAACAAAAATTCTCGCCCATACATGGTCAGAGTAGGCTTGGTGAAACAAATGAGTCTTTAACCTTCTCTTAAAGACGTTAACATCAGAAACAGTCCTGATGTTGAGTGGTATTTCATTCCACAGCCGCGGACCAGCTATAGAAAAAGCTCTGTCGCCGTAAGTTTTAGTTCTAGACCTGGGAATGTTAAGTAGTTCTTGAGAATTTGATCTTAATGAGCGGACACTAAAACGTTTGTTGAATAAATCAGAAATATAACGAGGGGCTACGCAATTTAGTGCTTTAAACACAAGCTAAAGAACCTTGAATAAAATACGATAATGGACAAGTAGCCAGTGTAACCTAATTAACACAGGTGTTATACGATCGTATTTTCTTGTACATGTTACGACACGTGCTGCTGTGTTCAGTACTAATTAATATTAATAATAATAATAACAATAATAATAATAATGTGTTTATTAAACCTCTAGCAGTATTACTGAATTACAGGTTTGTCAGCAACGGTACACATAATATTCTAATATTCTAATATTCATAATATTCTAATTGAAGCCGGTTCAGTTGGTACTTTGGTAGTCCATAAATAAGGGCGTTACAGTGGTCAAGTTTAGAACTGACAAATGCGTGAACCAAGGTTTCAGTGGAACTTTCATCTAAGTACTTCCTAATTCTGGCGATGTTCCTCAGATGATACTGGGAGGTCTTACAGATAGCTGTAGTATATACGATGGTCTGCCTTGAGGCATTGGTCCAGGACAACACCAAAGTTACGCACTGTAGATTTAGGCTCAATCCTTTCTTCTCCGATTTGAACAAAGTCCATGATAGCCATTGATAGCTAATAAAAGCTAACAACAACAACAACAACAACAACAACAACAAAATCTTTATTTTCACCTCAATGAATAACTTAATTAGTTTACTGAAAGAAATAGGTGTTGGCTACCTGGAATAACCATAGGGGCTAAACGGGCCAGGTAGCCAGAGCTATTGTTTCATTGCATGCATATGACTGATCGGTAGGTGAAGTGAAAGGAATAAAGAAAGAAAATTAAAAGAGGTTTCAAAATATTACAATTTCAAATACAAGAAGGGCAAGCACGAAAACTAGTACAAGCGACAACAAACACATTAATATAATCTATAATGATTCAGGTCATATTAATAGTTGTAAATATATGAAAATATTTAGAACTAATAATGGCTATTGTCTAATGAGATTTACTGATAGCCAATGATAGCTAACGACACCTTATGATAGCTAATGATATCTAATGATAGCTAACAAGAACTAATTATAGTTAATGATAGATAGTTATTTCCAAATTTCAGCCTGTAGGTTCTTATCTAATAAGCTTATTACACGCGGGTAATTACTGGAAATCAGTTGTCTAACTTTGCAATATTTTTACAAGTTCAGGTCATGTATAAGGGATCGGGGTTTAAATAGCTGCCAACTGCAGCCTGCAGGTGATCTGAGCAAATTATGCAAATTGCATATTGCCCAGGTCATTGTAAAGTTGGCTCTCTTGATGGGAAATGGTGTGAGTTAACGAGATGTTAGTGGTATCGAGAGAAAAAAGGGTGAAATAGAGACCTGAGAAAATGAAACTGATTTTAAAACAAGAGGTTTGAGTTATCGGCTAAAACGAGCGCCGTAAAGGCGAGCTAGGCCAGGTGTACGGATTTTGTGGCGTAGATAACGGCGATAACCAGTCAGCGAGCGTATTTCAGACAGCAGAAACTGGAGGGCCTGAGATTCGCAGGAGATAAAAGTCCAACATAAAGCTGCGTAGCAAAAAACGAATAAATTAGAAGCACTGTACTTTTCAAAGTACTTACCGTAGTAACAGCATGTCATCAATAAAAGTCTTCCCGCAAATATATGATTTTAATTGAAAAAGCGCGACGCTTGTTTTGATTAACAACAGCAACAACTTCATTTCAGTACCTTAACGATTATTTTACAAAAACAGTACATTAGTAATCATGATATTTAGAAAGAAGGAACAGTGAAGGAAGAGATACATGTACAGTTTTGATTCAGAAAAGTAAGAGATTTGTAGGATATAATTGATTTAGGTACAAGCCACCCGAAATAACCAGGGGGGGGGCTACACGAGTCGGCCAGCTTGTCTGATTAGAACACAAGTTCAAGATCATCGGGTTCGACTCTTGCGAGTATCTGATCTGTCATGATTCAAACAGTACGTTGGACAAATACTCAGTTATTATATCTGAAGTACATCGTCCAGTTTTTGTTTACTTATGCGAATTTCGAAATATATAATACCGATAGCTCAAAATATTGGTCAACACCTTGTTGAAATGGCATTAGTTTAATATAATATTTTTCTTATATATTATCTGTTCAAGTAAAAACAACTAAAAGTAATTAAGACTACTGGGGTATAAAAATGAAAGTTGGATTGCTACCTAGCAAAATTGCACCTGACGGTTCGGAGGACTCAAGGGGAGGCAAAATTACACCACACTAAAGAAATTAAATACTCCATCCTGGAGTATCGTCCCAAAACTAAAGGAATTTTAAAAAACGCCAATTCTGTCGTATATTTCAGCGATAACCAAGCATTTTCTAGTTTAGTAACAATTGCACACTGTTTTAGGAGCCTTACACTCCTAAAAGACCTAATTTTATGTGCCAAAACGACTCCTTAAAAGCGGCCGGGTTGCTAAATACAACTCCTAAAATAAGCTAAAATATACGACGTGCATCACGACCTCTAACTATAGGGAATACCCCTCCCCCCACCCCCTCCCGCGACCAGGGCTGGAAAGCTTTTATAATACAAAAACATAATCACAAAGGAAATTCTTTACCTAAGAATGATAGCTTTCAAGATGTGTAAAATGCAGTCGAATGCTAGAAATAGTGTGATATTGAGGCCCTGTCAAGTTGCCCTCGAAATTCCTGGTGGGTGTACAAGTGCTGATAAGCTGAAACGTTATTTTAACACCAGCTATTGACAAATAGCAGTAGTCGTTCACTACAAAAGAGTGAGCCTTTCATAAGGTTCTGTGGACATTAAAAAATGAAAACTATTTCGAACCTCCTTAACTTATAAGTTGAGATAACAACCCGACATATTTAGAATGTTTTCTTTCCCCCAAATAGCACTTTCCATTGAACCCCTTATTGTTCTAAATGTTAAGGTGACGCCAAAACCTGTTGATAACTTTTTTAAGTATTTTTGAATGTGCTCATTGGTGTGCAAACAATTTAGAAGCAAGAAAAGAGAGGTTCGCCGACTAATTTGTGTGTAAAATGCAGTCAAATGCTCGCAATAGGGTGTATTTGAGGCCCCGTCAAGTTGTCATGGAAACAAAATTTCCAGTAGAAGTAAAAGGATTTAAATAAGCTGAAAAGTTATTGTAACACCAACAAGCAAAAATTGGCCCGAAGTGATCATAATATATGAAAAAGCCTTTCGTAAAGTTCAGTAGTAGAGCGAAATGGAAGTTAAAACAGGTGGTAGCTATATACCTTAATTACTTTTCGCCATTCTGAATTATTTGAGATATTTTTATTAGTTATTGAGTGAAAATGCTTCAAAATAATGTATAATTAAAGTGAGAAGAAAGAAAATATAGTAATAAATTGAAAACTGAAAGAGGTAATAGATTTTGGTGCTTTTGAAAAATATAAACACTCTAAAAGATTCAAGAAATATTAGATTAACAGATTAGGAATTGTGTTTAGGTTTATGAAAATATTAAAAGTGTACAAAAAACCTGCCTTTAATGGCTTCATGAGGCTTTTCCACGTCCTTTTTTGTTTTAAATTAAAATGGTGATAACAAACGAATTAATGGAAAAGTAGTAAACAACAAGATCTAGTCAGCTTAATTATTCCAATTTTTGTTTCCTAGGATAAAACTATTATCTCTTTTCTACTCTATAGTTTAGTATAATTGAAATATCTATTTCAACTAACTGTATTGCCAGATGTTTTCATACCTTATAACTAATAATTTTGAAAACTGTGTCAGAAAAGTAATTACTTTTTCCGGAGGCCAATTATATAATTGCGAATCACAACTACACATAAAAAGAATTGAAAGCGGATCTCACAGTTTACCAAGACAAGTAGCGGTAAAGATCATCTGAGCCGGGCAAGTTGTGCGTTGAAGAAAGAAGACGACTCTCAAAAGGTATCTTATCTGAAACATACCGGTAGTAACTGGCAGCACGCTACAATTCAGTAAGTATTTAGAAAGCACACAGTTCCTCGTTTTACTTAACGAAAGGCAACTGGTAACCGCTTTGCCGTCACACTCCATTTTATTATAACAATGTTCTTAGTTTTCTTTTGGCGATATTATTATAGTGTTCTAAAATTTGATTTAGGTAATGTCAATCAGAACGTACCTATTTACATTCAAAGGCTTTTCAGTCCTTAAGCTCTAACTGACCTCATTTATGTTTTGTATGTACCCAAATGAAATATGAAATACGTCCTGAAAATGTATTGCTCTGTACTCTATCTGAATTCAGATATGACAAGTAACCGTTCTCTCCATTTTCAAAATATAAAGGAAATATATCTTCTTTATTTACCCCAAAGGCGGTTAGGTACTAACAACTTTCATGTTCCATGTATATATCTCCTGCACATTCCATTATGAAACCAACTCTTTACGTTAAATAAAAAAACTAACGCTTCTAAGAGCCAACTCTACCTGAAGGACAAGTGTCGAATGAAACAAATTCGAACATTCCAGGTCCTAAATTGATAAAATGTTCGGTTCCGATTACCATTAACGTATATTTTTGTTGTTGTTGTTGTTGTTTAATTTCTCAGAAAAAGCAAATTTTTCCGATAGAGCTCGTCTGAGACCTTGCCAGCACAAGTTTTTGTTGTCAACCAGCAATATTAGCGACCTTCACAAAAGGCATCTCTTAAGGACAAACCTGGTCTAGACCATCTTACAAAAAGCCACAAATTGAGGACAGACATACATACATACATACATACATACATATATACATACATACATACATACACACACACATATACATACATACATACATACATACATACATACATACATACATACATACATACATACATAGAAACGGGCAAGATTCCGCATGGCCTTGTTTTGTTGAATTTGCGGAACAAACAAGTAGTGCAATAATCAAAAAGCTCACCTACTCCCACGGTCGACAGTGACACACAACAACTGAGCACCACTACGATAAACACCGAGGCAATCGCGTTCATTCGAACCCCCAGCCATCGGATGAGAGACAGCGAGATGAACCACGCTCTCGTCAAGTCGTCTTGTTGCCTTGGGAACGCGCAATTGAAATAGTATTTTTATCATTCAGTAATAGCCAATTGTTTGCCTGTTTACTCCAAGTACCTTGAAAACTTATATAGAGAGTATGAAGGCTGAGGGAGGAAAAATCTATAGTAGCCTTAAACCAAGAGAGTATGAAGCCAAGAGAGGGTATACACTATATTAGCCTTTAAGTGACCCAAGAGAGCATGAAGCTACAATCACTGTCAACAGTTTTTGGGACGAGCTGAATATCTACAGGGGCGTAGCCAGGATCTGAAAGTTTTGTAGGCCCAAGAGATGAATCCGATGGCATTCTCCCCCCCCTGCGCAGGATAATTTTTGAAAATAGAGTCTGTGAAATCGCATTTCTTGGAGTTTGAGAGTAAATTATAGAGTAAACTTGCAGGTCCAGGCCTACAGCCCTAATGGCTGGTTACGCCCCTGATATAGATTGGGGAGCCCTAAATGTTAGCCTTAGAACAACTTTAAGATAATCAAATTATGAAAATGATCAAATGGTATTAAAAACATTAGTTGGAGCACCCCTTCTCCCCCTGTTCAATGTTGGAACCTCTGACTGCACACAAAATTTCGATGTTTTGACAGTTTTGATAGAGTTCACTCAACAATGCTGTGGAGGAGGCGGTCGTCCCAACACTATTGATCATGATTGTAGCTAAGAGAGAAAGCAAAGACGTATAAAGCTAAGAGAGACAATACATCATACGAGCCTTAAACCAAGAGAAAACGAAGCTAAGAGAGGGAATACACCATACTAGCTTTAAACCAAAAGCGTATAAAGCTAAGAGAAACAATGCATCGATCATACGAGCCTTAATTAAACCAAGACATTGTGAAGCTAGAGAGAGGGTACACACTATATTAGCCATAAACCGGAAGACTGTGAAGCTATAAGAGAGACAATACAGCATTCTAGCCTTAAACCAAGAAAGAATGAAGCTAAGAGAGGGAATACACAGTACTAGCCTTAAACAAGGAGAGTATGAAGCTAAGATTGTGAATACACTATACTAGCCTTAAATCAAGAGAGCTTGACCTTAAGAATAGGTGTACACCACAGAAGCATTAAACCAAGAGAGTATGAAGCTAAAAGAAACAAAACACCATACAGGCTTTAAAACAAAATAGTAAGAAGCTAAGAATAGGAGTACACCACACAAATCTTAAACCAAGAGAGTATGAAGCTAAGAGAGAGAACACGCCGCATTAGTCTAAAATCAAGAGAGTATGAAGCTAAATTTAAAAGAGGAGGAATATGCAATTATTATTTATATTATTTCCTATTTCGCTTATTTTCAGTTTTTTATATCTATTGATTAGTTGTTATTGACAATTGATTACTCCCGATAACTCGAATTATTATCCATCTCGAATGGATGTCCCAGGACGACATTTTACAATACTTATCAGTTTTTTTAAAATTTTCGTAAAATTGGAGTATGATTATATTTTAAGAACTGAAATGAGCTTGCATGCCAAGCAAAGATCAATCAAGCAATCAAATTGATCAGTATATACCGATATATGATAAGCACAAAATAATATACTTTATACCAACCTGTAAAGTTCTTTAACAAATTGATGTTGTGTACCATAAGCCCTTATCGAGACCAGTCCCTGTTTGGTGTTGGAAAAGTGAGACAAGACGTAGCTGTAATTTAGGGCCTGGATCCGAGCCACTTCACGTGATATTACAACATAACGTCGCCCGTAATACACGGCCACAGCCAAGAGTGGAACAATGGCAATTATGACCCAATAACTGGCTACGGCAGGGATAACAAAGCCAACGGCAATACTAACAACAAAAGATGATGTTCCATAAAGCCTTATTGGTAATAGTTCATCCATTATTCCAATATCCTTTGAAAACCGGTTAAGAACTCGTCCAGCAGGGTTTGTGTTGAAGAAAAGAACCGGGGATGTCAGAAGACTGCTGACCATCTTGCGGTGGATGGCACCCGTGGAGCTGATGGCGGTTTGTAGAACTAGTAAGGTCGACAAGTAGGTTAACAGTGTGGCCCCGCAAACCAATCCTATGTAGACGTAAACCTTAACACGGTCGTGTGGTCGAGCCCACTTGATGTTTGACCAACCAGACAACCATAACTCGGGTACACTAAAGGAAGCTAAGGTGGAAAAGAGAGTCACGGTTAACCGGAAAGTACTTCAGTATCGGAATGGAATACTTTTGATGAGCCAATCTGTTAGCGTGTGAAGTCATTTTAATTAACAAATCTACATCCCGCGTTACTTTGGGCAAAACATGCGCGACTGGGCGCGGTTTTTATCCTGATTTCCACTAGAATGCAAAAGCAACAACAATTTACCTAAAGGCCCGTTCACACGCGCGATATTTATGGCGATTTTAGGTGCGATCTTTTCGGCGATTTCGATGGCGACAAAAA
>JAOEHT020124051.1:0-12455 GCA_025448195.2 Parazoanthus atlanticus
GTTACGCTTCTGATGATGGTACAGTACTGCAGACGGAAATTCCCAGGTACGTTGAGGGTGGAGGTCACACAGAAGGAGAATGCTCAGATACGTTTTGCATAAAGGTCCTTCAGAGAGAGAGAAATGCCAAGTACGTTGAGGGTTAGGGTGGGGTAAAGATACTACTAAAGGGAACGTTTCTGTCAGATGCCATGAGTTGTGTAAGTGCATACATGTTACAATCAGACACAGATCAGAATGTGGAAGAAATAGACTATTTTGTCTTTAAATCCAATCTTGTACAGCTGCATATGAAAGTTAAAGGCCTTTTGGGGGAATTGGAAGAGCTGAGAGCACAACGAGAGCAAGCAGGATTGCAATCGGATCATGTGAGTACAGTAGTCCGTTTGTTCTTTACACTAAGTCTTACATGTACGATATTATGACGCCAACCTGGGGTAGCAAGGTTGCTGCTGTCATGGATTTCTTCTGTCATACATGTGCTCGCACAAGGGCTCGAATTTAATGTGGAATGATACAAGTGGCAATTTGCCACCAAGCTTGACCATTTTGCTACTAAGATTTGTATCATTTGGGCAATTTTGTCAGTGAAACCGAAGCCGGTAACAGTATCCTAATTTTTAACATTGAATGTAAGATATTCGTTGTGTCAAAAACAACTACAATTGTAATGTTTTAACAGGACACCCATTGATAGCAGTTGCTGCCACAGCTGTTCGGGTTTACCCTGGTTTAAATAAAGGTTTATCGTCATCATCATCATCATCAATTGAAATTTTCCTAGTCCAAGAAATGTCAGGAACTGCTACTTTGGTAGCACAGCAGTGTTTTTCTTAAGCCTGGGAAAGCAAAATTCTTTCCTTGGGAAAGGAGTTAAAGCAGCAGTTATTTACTAATCAAAATTTAAGGTAGAGTGTGACTTTGAATTCAGAAAGGTGGTACAACCACTGTGGAAAGACGGTACAATGTAAATGTGTACTTGCCTTAAGTATACACTGCACTGTTGCTGATTGAAGACAACATTGTGTTGCTGACTATAAAACTCTGATAACTCTTCATACAAATCCACTTGTATGTATGTCCTGTTTTCGCGCCACTACACAAGGTTACGTGAATAAGTGGCAAGTTTACCCCCACTATCCCATGTGTTACCAAATATAATCCCTGGAGGAAGGGATTGTTACAAATTTAAGGTCCTAAAGACAGCCTAATGGAACTTTTTCGGTATGAGGGGGTTTCTTTTACGTAAAACCACCCATATTTGCATTTGTTCTCGTTTTTGACCAATTAGTGAAAGTTTAGTTTTCATGAACGGTAAAAGCACAAGATACAAGCGCAGGTGCAAGATTACTTCACTATGGAAAGAGATTTGATGCAAGCAAAAGCAATGTTGCAAGTGCAGGACAATGATAAAACGTTTTCCGTTTTCATACGCTTGTACTTTCGTTGCTTGGTTTCCTCATGAAAACAAAACACAAACCAAGGGCAAGAAGGGCAGACATTTAGATCATCGTGCTTTCGTTTACATTGCATGTGTAGTTGCTTAATACTGTAGTCTTATGCTTGCATCAAGCCCATTTACACAATGAATCGAGAACTTTTGGACTTGTGCTTACGTCCTTGCCTTACTCTTAAAAACCAACGTGAGTATGAGTAGATGTTATAGGGATTAAAACTGATCTATGTTTAAAACTACACTAGCAAAATGTTGGTAAAAGCTTAAACGATTTTTTAAATGCCCGAATTTTCGATCCGTAACTCCGAATCGTCTTCGGGATAATAAATTGAAAATTCAAAATCTTGTTTGTTACTGCCTCTTGCTGCTCCTTAGAGATCGAAGGAAAGGAATGTATGCCTGTATAAATGCCATGTGCTTATTGACACAGCTATTGTCCAATGCCGAGTGCAATGGTTCCAGAACATTCAGCGACCATAATTGTTCTCATTCTTTCTCGAGAATTTCAGCGCTGCTGGGATGAATTTCCGTGCGAAGTGCTTTCGGCGTGCTGTCGGATAGCTAATTCCTTGCTGGCGGCACGTGTGGGATTGTGTTCGACAGAATTGCCCTCCAGCATAGCTTGTTTTTTCCAACGTACGTAAGAGTACACTAGGCTCCTTGCACTTGACCTTGTAGACAATTCCTATGACGCTGTCCTCTGGTGGACGGTCTTCATAGGTTTTTGAAAATTGATGACAGTGTCAGTAATGGCTTAAACACAGTTTTCACATTGGGTACTATTCTAATGAATACTTTTCTTATTTATACATGTGTAACTATATTTTCAGGTATCTCGTCTTCAAGCAAGGCAGCTTACAGAAATGACAGCAAAGTGTAAAGCACTAGAGGTTTGTATTTGGTCCTTTTTAATTCTTAAATTGGAACATAGTCTTGACTTTTTCACGTATAAATACAGTACTTAGTAGATATTCCATGCTAAGAACTCACCTATACAATGTCAATGATGTTTACATTTGTATAATTTAATAAATTATCTTTCTCCACTTACAAGGTTGAGAGAGACTCGTTAAAGCTTCAGTGTCAGAATATGCAAACGGAAATGGAGAAAATTAACCAAACGCAGGTATATTGTAGCAGTTTGATAACAGGTGTTGAAATTTGAGGTTTGCCTTGAAGAAGCGTTGAATTGTATACAATTTCAAAATTAAAGGTCCCTGAATTTGGCTTAAAAACAGTGAGATAACACAGTATATATTGTGATAAAGAAAACTACTTCTTCAGTAGCTCTAACCGCGGTGAAGTTGGTATTTACTGAGAAAACAAATGTAATTAGTACACAGGTTACCCGAGAATCTCCAGGAAAGAGATTTGGCAGAGAGAGAAAGGAATCTCGCTCTTCTAACTTTATCCATGCACCTCAATTTTTTTGGCAATCATTTTATATTTGATAAGGATCTAGTTTTAGAGAAGACTCGACGAAGAACATCATCTCACCTTTGGTCACACACCCGGTGTTGAACTAGGATGCTTAACAAAAACACATTTTGTTACCATGGTTGTAAATGTATTATTTTTGATCGCAATTTTTAGTTTTTGATTTGTAGTTCTTATCATTATTATCAAAAGTTTTAATCGCAATTTGTAAATGTTTTCCACAGTTTAGTTCCATTATTTTGTTATTGAAATTTGTGTAGCTTTTAATAAGTACCGAAAATTTGGGGTTTAATATTGAAAACTGTGGCACAGGTAAAGTTTTTAAAAACAGAAAATTTAACCGAGAATATGTGGGAATTTTGCGTTGGACGGTCATTGATGCCCTTCCGGCCTCTATCCCATGCAAATACTCAAACATTCTCTTTATATTTTTTGTTTTCAAAAACTTCACCAGTGTCACAGTTTTCAATATTAAGCCCCTAAATATTCGATATATACTAACTTTGACCTGCTTTTTTCATTTCTGGCATTTACAGAGTGCAAACGTCAGGTTTTCAATTGGTTTATAGTAGAACGACACGATTTCAGCAGAGCCGATCTTTCGTGTTGTTCGCGCGGGTTGTAAAATATAAGCTTCATTAGCAGGGTAGTATGAGTTAAGGTTGCGAGTTCAACTCATGCAGCAGGTCTTATTGTCTTGTTCCAGGATCAGATGACAGATGAGATTCACAGACTGGAAAAAGAGAACATGGAACAGAAAAGGTATGTTACTATCGTGAATCCATTCGTGTAAAGATTTGTGAGTTAAAATATTATCAAAACCAGTAACGCGGAATCTCACCCCCCTCCCCCCCCCAAAAAAGAAAATTAAGGAATACTCTTTTTTACGTAATAACCTTGTTATTTTGATGTAGGGTTTTCGTCAAAGCAAATAGGAGATAATTTTCTCCTTTGCTATCTAGATTTTTCGTTTTGATTACTGACTGTATGCTTGCAAACTGTGTGTGAAGGAGAGGTAGTGATGGTGAGTGATGTGTGTATGTAGGGAAATATGGGTAATGAGGGTGGATGGTAGAGGGAGATGGGGGATAATTATAGTGAATGAGAGAAATTGAAGGGATGACAGTGTATGCAGTATGTGAAGCTTACCTCTTTGTACTCTCTTGTTTCAGTCAAGTTGAAGAACTCTCCCACAAACAGAAAGTTGAAATGGGCAACCTAAGAATGAGGTTTGTTTGTTGACACTGGCCGCTACGTAGACTGGGCGACACCTTTATATGTAGCTAAGTCGGCATGAGCTTATCTACAGCATTCATGCATCTGCCAAATGATGCAACAAAACAACTGTCTCCCACAGTGTAATCAGTGCATCTCAGATGTCATGTACGCAAGAGCTGAAGAGATTTTTAGGGCACTATGATTGGTCAGTTATTTTTAAGGCAGACTTCAGGACTGCAAGGAGCTCAGTATAATTTTGGCAAACGATTTCCTCTGAGTTGAATTATTACAGCTAAGTTCGAACTCTTAGAACAAAATGGTATACCAAACTCTTGGGTACAGCAAACTCAAGATTTATTTACTTATTTCCCTGTACGCATTAGCCTACTCCTATCGACAAGTGTGGGGGTTCTTTTAAGTCCCCCGACCGTCTCATTGTCTGTTTTGTGTGCAAGGAATAAGAGTACAAAATGATGTACCAATACAGTTAGGTTCAGCGAGTTCAAAACGGTTTCGATTCTACTAACTAGTTTTCTGTGCAGTCTGATGAGAAATATAGTGAACAAAATGATGAACCAAAACGATTAGGTTCAGCGAGCTCAAAACGGTTTCGATTCTACTAACTAGTTTTCTGTGCAGTCTGATGAGAAATATAGTAAACAAAATGATTAACTCATACGGTTACGTTCAGCGAGCTAAGAACCGTCGTCATTGCTTGTTTCTGTGCAGTCTGATGAGAAATAAAGGGGACTTGGAGAGAGAAAGAGATGAACTGAAAGCTGAAGTGGACAGCTGTCAAAATAAGTTACAAGTGCAGGACAGAACAATTGAACATTTGAAGAAAACCGTGGAAGAGAAGGTGAGAGGTTACTGGTGTTTAATCTTTTTCCTCCCAAATATATCAAATGACGCATTGCTAGTTTCTCCTTACCTGTCTCAACATATTTCTTGCAAACTGGTTTGGAGAATTTTGCCTATATCTTAAAAAGTTTACTGTGTGATCAGTTCCTTTATTCTCGCAACCAAAAAACTTACTTTACATCGATACTGTTAAGAGAAGATAGATGTTGATGAACTGGTTGGGGTTGAACAGGTTGAATTTGCTACATACACCACTGACGTTTCGTAAGGGTTATGTGGAAAACCTAAAAAGTCATGGGAAACCTGGAAAGTCATGGAATTTCAACATTTAAAAATCCAGGCCGGAAAACCTGGAAAGTCATGGAAGATCAGATCTCCGTGTGAACGAAGTAAATTATATAGTCAGTTTATGACAAACAACTTCATGATCCATCAATATTTGGGACATTTTCATAGTTTTAGGTCATGGATTTTGTTAAATAAGGTCATGAAAAGTCTCGGAATTTACATGTAAAATATGTGTACAGACCCCGAGTCCGCTTCCTTGGCCCAAAGTCATGCTACAGAAAGCTCCTGATGAACAGCTCTAGAATGGACACCTCGTAAAGGAAGATAGCTGGAGTTGTCTCTGCGTGGCTTCCGCTGGCGCACTATAGCCAGTGCGATGAAAACAAGGAGACAATACTGCCGGGACTCCCTAAAACCACCGAGGAAGCTTCTACAATCAGCTTTAAGGGGTCCTAGGGCCTCCGTAAGATCCTGCACTAAACCCCCTCCCCCTTAATGGAAGCCTTACTCTGCTAGACCGTAAATGAACTTTTTAAAATGGCAGTGTCCTCACTGCAGCGTACAGAAGACCCTTTTTGAGTTCTTGTAATTAGTGGATGGTACATTTCTGTTGAACTGAAGATTGTTACAAGGAGACGTCATCAATTTTCGGAAAAATTAAACAATAATATAAAATAAAAATTTAATATTTATATTGACCAAAAATCAAATGCGCTTGTTGTTGTATTGTAATTTGTTGTTGCACGCTGGCGAATGTATCAACTATTGTCAAGAATATGTTGAAAAGTCACTGTGCTTATTTCTTATGCTAGCTTGGTTTTGTTTGTGACATTTATTTATTTCTGAAATGTAATGCTTCCATCGTTTACATCGCCCAGGTTTCCGTGTAAATATCTTCTTGTGCGACGTTATGTAAACACACTTGTTATACAATACACTATGGGTTTTGCTGATTTAAAATGATCGGGAATGGGTGAGCTCCGTTGTTGATTAATAAATGCAATATCCGTGTGTTCCAGGATTCAAAATCCTTTGATACCTAAATTTGGTGATATGTATGTTATTAATATTTACCAGGAGTATGAGCTGAGCAAGAGAGTTCAGGCAGCGAGGGAAGCTGAGTGGGATAGGATAAACGGGTTGGAACAGGCAAACCTGCAGGTGAGTTATTTTTTACTGTGCACTCGTGATCAACAAACAGAGTATTGCTTCTACTTGTTGTTCTGTTTGTTGTTGTTGCCGAGTTCGGTTTGCTCCTACTAACAAGATGCACTTTTTATACTATTTCCTGAATCTTGCAATAAGTAAATTGATTGGCAATGTGTAGTCGCGATGAGATTTTGGTAGGGTGAGAGGGAAGGGAGATGGGAGAAAGAAACAGAGGTTTAAAGAAAAAAACCCGGTTGAATAAATTCCATGGTCATATTTTTTTTCTTTTTATCAACCCAGGTTTCTCCTGATAATGTTGAAATTGGGGTACTCGACTCCTTTCTCGACTTTAATGTTAGGGGAATTGATAATTGATTTCTTTGGGTGTGGAAAGGTACATGTACAGTTTTGAAATTATTAGAATAAAAGTGCTTATTTTTAAAACTATGTCAATATGCGACAGTGTGCACAGTGAAATGAAAGTTTGTTAACCAACACGAACAAGATAAGTTGCTAACTTTAGGTATTAAAGTCTGTTAAAATTGTTTTGTTGAACAGATGTACTTTTGTTATTGCTGCAACGCAAAGTTTTCATGATAAAGATGTTTCGGTGATGGGAGCCAGATAATGTCCACAGATATTAGTTTTTACATCCGTAGCTAAAATGTTTCGGAGTCTGAAAGGAACGGTTGGGGAAAGATTCTAAGATGTTTCTTGTTTTACCATTGCCCTTTTGAATTATATTGACAGTACGATCGATCTAACAATGCCAGATTTAAATCTTACCTTGTTTGCAGAACCTATCAAGTAGATCACTCTGTAACCACTAAAATAAAGACTTTACTATGCTACTGACATCTTCTTAATCTCAGATCGCCCCATGTTTATATTTTTCTTATTGCTTTTTCTTGTGTATTTACATCTTTACTTTATTGCTAGCTTTGTAGTTATACCTATTTTCCTTTGTCTCAATTAGCTGTAAATAGTATCTGCTTCATTGATAAAGACATTAGGATTGGCAGGTATAAATCTGTTTGGTCTTGCTAAACATAATTGCATGGGATGGTTGGGTTGACACCTAACTATCCAAGCCATCACATCTTTGAAATGAAATAGTTCTACTTTTTTGCACTAATTTATATTTTATTTTTCCTGTTTTCATTTTTTATTAACAGCTGGAAGCCAGTGTTGCACAGATGGAGAGGTAAATTATTGTGATACGAGTACCAATAATGGACATTAGTCCATTTGAAACAAATATGATTTTCGAGTGTCAATGCTTACATCGTAACAACAATACAACACATCTTCATCATAAATATGACAACCAATCATTTTCCATCCTGAATTTATTAGACCTTAGCAAATACATTTATGCACGTAAAGCATCTTGGGTGCGAATTTGTCTTTGAGACTTGTTGAATAAACCCACGTTTTAGTATCTTCTGTCTGCATTGGTAAAACCCGCATGGTGGTGTGATTTAGTGAAACAATGTACACACAGGTCTAATTTAGTTTTGTTTGAAATTACAGGGCGAAAGTCGAGACAGAAAATTCTCATCACAGTCAAATAGAAAGGCTTGAGGACCAGATGCGTTCAATTGTTGAAGCTAAGGTTCGTTCCATTTTTTCCAGTGTTGTGTACTTTTGTTAGATAACACCAGGATTATCAAATAGCAATTAATGACCAAATTACCCATATTTTGTTTTTGTTTTTTAATTTGAGAGTGTTCATTTCTCACAAGTTGACTGTAAAGTGATAATAGGTGACATTTCGTCATTTAACGAAATATTTCTAAACGTTTGGTTCACATAAATTAACAGCTACTAAAATTGCTTCTTATGCTTAATATGCTCTCAAAGGGTGCATTAGCACTTTCGATTCACGAATTAGACAAGTCCGTGTTCATGACGTCAAATCCTCAGAATAATGCTGATAATAGATATATTGTGCTGAGTTTGATGTTGGTGTGAATGATTGTGGTGATGATAGGTGTGCTTCAAGTGCTGGTTGTGATGATGGTGATGGTGATGATGATGGTGACACAACTTGCTGATGGTGCTGCTATTGGTTATGGTGATAAGGATGATGACGACGATGGTGATGATGATGGTGATAATGATAGTATCAATGATGGCGGAGAAGTTAACGGTGATGGTGATGACGCTGAGTGTGGTGCTCGTGAAAGTGATGCTGCTGCTGCTGCTAATGATAATGATGATAATGATGATGATGATAATGATGATGTGATGGTGATGTTAAAGGTAATGATGATGATGATGGTAATAAAAATGATGGTGGTGGCGCTGATAGTGATTATGAGGATGAGGCTGATGATGATGATGATGATGATAATGATGATAATGATCGTCTATTTCTTAGAATACTGTAGAAAAGGATTGTAACCAGTACAGAGCACAGCTGCAAGAAAGATCAAACGTGGCAGAGGAGTTAGAAAAGGTAACTTGAACTATTTGCATTTTCACCAATCTGAAGTTTTCATCATTATGCGTATTTGAGAGCGCAACTTGATGGCTTTGCAGCGTTGTTCATAACTTTCAAGGTATATGGCATAGTAGCCAGTTAGCGACAATCGTGCAAATGCGGAAGATGCAAACCTCTACAACGTTTTTTAATAAAGTAGACGGTACAAACAATACAAGTAGTATTTGGAAAATCTTTGGAAATCTTTCGGAAGTGTTCGGCGAATTGTTGAAGTTTTCAATATTTTTCAAGAAACTTTGAAATATTATTGACGATTGTTGAAAATGTTTGGAAAACATGCCATACATGAATACTGGAAGGTGACCATAGCTTTGAATATTACGAGTTTGAATAGTCAATCAGAACATGCGAAAAGTTTACTCACGGTTTAGTGCTAATATACAAGGACATTCTTTTCACCGCTCTTTTCCCCGAAAAGATTCACTTACCTTTAGATCAAATTGTTATGATGAAGTCTTCTTAGCTCTGAAGATGATTGGGTAACTCGAATTTTACATCATAAGAGTATTAACTGTAGCTTTAATATGACCAGTTTCACTTTCTTTCAGGAAAAAGTAAGATGCCAAGAAATGAAACAAAAACATCATCAGTTGCAAAATCAAATACAGAGGTATGTTTCAACTTGTTTGTAGCAATAAACATGCTGGCTTTATGGAATCCCTAAGTTTACTAGAAAATTGAGGAAGAACGACCTTAACTACTTTGCCTTAGAAATGTGTGTGTAACATGGTGATTTGTCTGTAAAAAAAACGTGTAAGAAATGACGATAAATGGGTGTTGTTGGCCTACACGTAGCTGTTACCCATGAATTGTTGTTTTGCCCACTGCAGTATGATGAGCAGTGATCAGCAGTTGATGGCCATGAACGAGAGATTGAAGAGTTCGCTGGAGCTAAGAAATGAAGAAATAGGTAAAGCGACTTAATGTCAGAGGCATAGCTACCATATATGGATCTATGCAATTTGCAGCCGTATGGAATCCCAAAGGATGTGTTGATTGCCATTCTTCTTTTGGATGTCCTCAATGGCAAATTCCTCAAATCTGTTTCTTTAACTGCTTTATTGGGAACAACTTTCAACAGAAGAGGAACAATACAGTACAGTACAGTACAGTACAATACAATACAATACAATACAATACAATACAATACAATACAGTAGAGTACAATACAATACAGTAGAGTACAATACAATACAGTAGAGTACATCACAGTACAATACAATACAAATACAAATACGAAGTCGAAAATGAACATAAATAAATCAAGTGACCCAGTTGGGCCAGGTGCGAGTGAGATTCAAATTTCCCTGCGAGGGACTTTGCCCGAATAGCTTGAAGTTGTATGAAAACTACTTCAGGTTTCTCAAAATGATAACCAAAGCCTTATACCTTGTGGCAAGATCAACCACGTGACAGTGCATGGTCTACATACAAGTAACTTCAATATCAAAAACTAAAATAACATTTAAATGCTTCAGGACATGAAAAGACAACTGGGGAATTCTTCACAAACAGTGTTCCAAAGCTTAACAACATCTAAATGTTTAGAAAAGAACTGATGGTATATTTTTTGAAGAAACGATGAATTTCTGACAACACTGTGGGGAGCGTGGAGTAGTTTAACACATACAGGAGGCAATGCTGAATCAAATAACTAATTTTATAACAAGTCTGCACATGGAAGTTTGTTAAACACAGTTTGAATAAATGACATTTACAGTCTCTTTTTGGCAGCAAGATTAACCCCGGCCTGACCGAGCACTGTGTTGTGTCCTTGAGCAAGGCACTTTACTCGACTTGCTCCACTCGACTCAGCTGTATAGATGAGTACCAGCTTCTTCTGGGGCTAACCTGCGATGGATTAGTGTCCTGTCTAAGGGGAGACACAGACTCTTATATGCTTAACACTATTGAAACCGGAGATAATATAAGCGCCGGCCTTATAAGCCAGTTGGCTCGGGAAAGGATTTAGCCTTTTATAGCAAGATTCCGACATTTTGAATGGTTTCAACACAAGGCATGTATTGACATTAAGGGAGGGGGGACTGATGGGGTGCAATATGTAGCATTTGCAATATATCTAAGAAGTGTTGGTTTATTATAATATGGTGTAGTTATTCAATGTTAATGTTCTTACAAGATGAAACCAAACAAGCGAATGAGCTTTAAAGAAATGAATCGTTTCTCTTGTAGAAATCTGTAGATCCGACCTTCAGCGACTGCAGGAAGAACAGAAAAAGATCGTGGAACAGAACAGGTTGGCGGTTGGGCAGTCCAACTTGTTTTGAGTCGATTGGTGGTTATTGAGAGTTGCCGCAGAATCTGGAAATGTCAGAGAATTTTGAGAATTAGCAAAATTTAGAGAAGATTCAAAACCATCGTCAAAAGTCAGGGAAAAAGGGAATTTCCAAATTTAGACCCGTGACAACCCTGTTTGCTATTTAGCAGTCCATCATTTGGCGACGACTGTTGTTTAGTTCCTTATAAATTCAAGTGACAGAACTTACTCCCTCCCTCCCTCGTTCCTTTAAGCCAGGATATGTACAGTTAGATCTGAGTACGTAGATCGGTAAGGCCTCTGAATTTAGAGTTATTATGGTATCGGATGAATTACACATGTATACTAAGTAAACTGCTAATAATAGGGAGGTATTATCTGCTGAAGGAAAAGTTGGAGGCCGATTGTGAATACGGATTAGTCAGGAAAAAGTCGGGGAAAACTCAGGGAATTTTGAAACTTAAGTTCCATGGCAATCCTGCTTGTTGATTGGCAAATGATGGTCATTTGGTGCTTGTTGGTGGTCAGAAATGGTCCCTTGTACTTTGTGATCAGTAATGGTCATTGTTGCTTGTTGGTGGTCATAGTTTAGTGTGAATCGATTCTCGCGGGAACAACTCTATAAACTTGTTCCTCTGATGTATTTCAGAAAACAGTGGCAAGAAGAGAGAGCTGGTCTCGAATCAAAGGAGTCGGAAATGGAAGAGAAGCTCAAGGAATCAGAGGAGGCAATGGATAGAAACTTAAGAGATTACAGAAAGGTGCGGATTGACACTTCGTTGTCGATAAAATGTAAAACAGTTTGCGGCAGACACAAAATATCAACAGTTGGGTGTTAAAAAGATTGAAGATTTTTACCGATTTTAAAGACAATTCTGTGATAGTTAAGACACCTTGGTATCAACTAAGATCTATTTTTTTAAAATTTGTAAACGCATTTGTTGTAGCCATTTAGAAATAATATAAGAATATGCGGTTTGCCATTTCCATCGCCCGAATGAAACACGCAATATATGATGCAATGTTCTTTTGAGCATTCCCACAATTTCCCAGATGTTCAATTATCACCTGCAAATGACAATAGCAAACACGGTAGGAATTGTGGGAGCCCAGCATTTTACCCTATTAGATCTAGAATTAGTAATAAAGTTATCCTAATTATGTGTAAAGTTCTTCATATACACAGGAGGAATCCCACAGCGGTTAGACACCGATGTGCACAACGTTGTGACAGCGAAAACGAGCACAGCGCTGTGGCAGCG
>JAOEHT020124109.1:0-12453 GCA_025448195.2 Parazoanthus atlanticus
CCTCCCTCCTCCCCCACCCAATCGCCTCCCGCTAACGCGCTGTCAACTCTCAGCTTTGGGTATGTCGAGGACCGGGACTTCAATTAACTTGTACATTATTTTGAAACTTTTAATAACCGAAGTCGAACTGCACAGCCACACCGGTTTGGCCAAAACCTGATCACGCATGCGCTCCACATTCTACCCGTGGAGACTCAACAGCAACCGTGGACAGCTGTTTCGTCCTAGTTAGGACTCATCAGCACGGTTTAGCTTCTCTACATTTTCACATAAAAATAAAATAAAAATAACTAAAATTGATATTAAATATATAAAACTTGCTAACCCGTTTGCGTGATCGTGTACTTACAGTATAATATTCTATAAAACCGTCTACCGGTAGACATCAAGACGTTTCTGTCTTTGGCTGCTAATGCGATGTCTTTTAAGTCATTCATATAAACGAAAGAAATCTGAGTGAGACTTGTAGTCGAGGTATCTAGCCGCAGTCGGCGCTAGTGCTCCTGCTTCCTTCAGGAGCGGTGTCTGTGAACTCATGTGTCAACAACTGCACTTGCTAACACCGAGTGCGAGGGCGTGCCCGCATCCTGGTAGATGCAGATAGAAATGGAGACATTATGTAATTATTGAGCACCTGTCCCGGCGTTTGTATTTGAGTATAGTTTAAACGTTGCACATATTAGTTTTACGAAAGTATAACTTTTGAGATTTGTTTCACGTTGTTTTCCGTTAAATCCCATAAATCATTTGATTCTAGATAAAGATTTCCAAATTTATGGGTACTTTTTTAATATTTTGTTTTGTTTTTCCTTGAAAGATGGTCGGTTTGTAGTTAATAATCCTGGCGCCAAGGTTATTGTATATTTATTGCTAGATATTGCTGCAAGCGGAGCGCGGGTGAACGAAATAGTTGAGTCGTCTTGATATTTGAACTGCAAACAGTGGGTGACTCGCAGCAGGCTCGATAGCATACATTGGCTTTGGTGACAATGTAACCCTACCCTGGGTGCCGGAGGTTAGGTATATAGGCATCGAAAAGCGAGACATTCACAGAATTCTAACATTTATATAAATGGAGACAATTCGCATGCCTGAAAAACCGTTGTGCACTGTGTGATAAAGAAAATTATAATGTGATTTTAGGACTTTTATAAGGATTTTATAGTGGTAGCTGCTGTAGCGCTGATTTTAGTATTTTAATTATAGGTATACAGAATTGTATCGTTTTAGACAGGTGTCATAGGCTACGTTCGCACCCTATGTACGTTTTTTAGTGATATAGCATCCAAACGTTTTACACTGCTATAATAATAATAGCCAATTTTACTTAAGGATGGTGGCACGTACAGGAGAGTCATCAACTGATTAACTAGTCTTTGGCCCTCTCGGTAAAATCTTCCAAATTTTAAGTAAGAGTGACTATGTTACCTATTTACAGTAAGATTCAAGAATAAGACATTTGAAATATATAGTTTGAGTAAAGGTTTAAATCATAACATATTGAAATACAAAAATACCGAGTATATAAGATAAAATGAGCTAAGAGATGGCATAAAAAGTGTCGCGGGAAAATTACTTCAAAAGTGAACATACAGCCAATCCGCTATGGTTTTTATAACAGCACAATGCATGCTATCTGGTACAATGAAAACGTGGCCCGGCCTTAATATATTTGGAACTCTTAATCTATACTCTGCAAATAGGTTTATTTTATAGAATATATTTTGCTTAATAAAACTGGAAAAAATGCTGTAAAGGTGTTTATTTTAGATATTTTAAAGTTGTATTCTCAAGATTGTTTTCATTCATTTATTTGTTCATTAATTTAACCTACTGATTCTTTCATTTGATCTTGCTTATTTCTGCTGTTTTGTACATTTTTCTGTCGCTTTGTATTATATATTTTTCTATTTCTGAAACAGCTCAGATAGTTGATATTACAAAGTATTACTCGTTGCAAACGCCTTTAGTTCAAAACCTCTCACCTCATAGAAACAGGTGCAGACACCACAAAAACACGGAGTAGGGATCCCGCACGGCAAAGTGTCTCAACCTGCACTCCAAACATTTTGTCAGAATATGTTCACCGACGGTAATGGTAGTATTTTTTTGTAGTTTTATACCAAACCAACTTTTTTCTTCGAAAATGGTGTACTTAAGTTCTTTTACACAAGAAAGATGAACATTCATAATAAACGATAACAATAACTAGATAATTGTATCAAATGTCACATACACGTTCTACTTTAATAGCCTAATGATATCATAATAAACAATATTATCAGTAATAATAATAATAATAATGATAATGATAAGTAAATAAGTAAGGGAGTAAGAGAGTAAGTAAGTAGGTAACGGTAAGTAGAAGAGTAAATACGTATGTAAGTCAGTCAGTCAGTCAGTCAGTCAGTCAGTAAGTAAGTAAGTAAGTAAGTAAGTAACTAACTGTGTATAAGTAAGAAAGGAAGGAAGGAAGGAAGGAAGGAAGGAAGGAAGTTGGCCTTATCTAATGAGCACCCCCTTCCCAACCTGGCCCCAAACCCCACGGTTTCTGATTAACTAGCTTTCTGCTTAAGGACTAGGAGCAAATCAGTGACATGATGAATTATTCTTTAACGCAAAAAATCAAAACTTTCATGCTTTTACGCTAAAATGTGTTCACTTAAGAGTACAGAAAGTTCTACTTATTATGATAAAACTTATGGAATAGTATATAAGTTGATTCCTTATAAATACCACAATATCAAATTAATAGCTAGAAAGCTACAGTACAAATGGACCTAGGAATAATAATTTGAATCACTATGAGTACTAATTGAACATTACCGGAGTTTCTTTCAAAGTGTTTTTGTTTTTGTGACTCACGAAAAATGTATTCATGTTAGTTTAAGGCAAAGCTATATGTCATGGTATGTAAGTTTTAATTTAATTCTCGGATAGTATCAGCTCATTTCCAAACATTTTTTTGTACCGCTTATAAGCTCCCCCCATTTATAGACCCACCCAAGACCCCTTATGAACTTATCAGAGCTGTAATGTGGGATTTTACGATATGACCCGGTACTTGCCTGCTTAAATGTTCGATACAAAAGAAAATACGTGTTTTGTAAGCTGGCCGTGAGAAGCCGTACACAACTTTGCTGCTCCTCTTCTCTTCAAGAAAGGCTTTAACATCCTACCGAATACTGTTCGAAGTGTAACGAACCTTTTCAAATGTTTTTAGCCGTCGGGGGAGTATTTATAATCTGGTCCTTAATTTTGATCTCAAATGTTTTTAGATCTTTTGAGCACTTGAAAGCCCAGTTTTATGAAGATTTCATGAGATTTCCAAAAAAAAATGTCCTGACCGTTTTATTTAAAAAGAATTGTTCCAAAACGTGTTGTGCACTTTGCATTTTTTTTCCCGGACTTTCGAACACTTTGCTAATTCGACTCCACAGAAATTAATTAAAAGCTGTTATGATAATTTAAAACAATAGCCCATTTTCGAATTACGCTCCACTGCTCACAAACAAAATCTTCAAGTCGAGGCTAGGTGCTCACTTTTCATACATTTGTTGTATTTTTGAGCACTTGGCCTCGACTGGATGCTTTTGTTTGTCGGCAGTGGAGCGTAATTCGGAAATGGGCTATTGGCAAGTGGGCCGTTATTCCACTGCACTGTTCAGCAACTGAGGGTGGCTCTAACAGCAAGACGCACTCAACTATGGAAAACCTAAATTTATATATCAACTTTTCATAGCTTGTGGTGTATGAACCAACCAGTTAAGATTACATATGTGCAGTTGACAAACTAATACAACTACAAACTAAACAACAACTTTGTGAACAAGGGTCCATTCGATTCACTGTATTCCGGAATAGGAACACGTTCGCGAAGATTTCTAAATATCTTTCCGAAACAATAAATAAAACGATTATCTCGAATTAAGACGAGCTTAAAACATACAGCTTGTTTTATATATTTTTAAATAAGCATATTGCTCAATTGACGGGATCAAAGGTCTTACTGCACATATTCCTATTTCGGGTTATTTTCAATCGAATGCACCCTGAATTAACACTGTCCACAGTGGGGTGCGTCGTGCTATAACTGCTTTTACTATTAAAAATGCTTGGAGTGTAATCAGGCATGCTAAAATTGTTACGAGTTGTCGCTGATTAAATTTTGTGTATTGGACGTGTTGTCTTCGTCAGCTAAAATGATATGGCGTCCTTTATGGTAATAACATTTTAAAACGTCAAAAAGGTGCTAAAAATGTATAAAATAACAAGGTATAAAATACTGTATAATTTAACTTAAGTTTTTCAAATTCTTGTACAACATCAGGGAATAAAATGTGTTCGTTAATAGAGCTTTGGTCTCTTGCTGAATGCCATGCTTCTAAAAACAGTCTTTCTTTTCTATTCTGGTTCACGTCCATTATTTTCGTGATTCCAAAAACAAATGTACACGAACACTCAAAAGCGATTGCACATTTAGACCAATATCGTTTGCTCGAAAATAATTGACGTGAGCCGGAATAGAAGACTGTTTTTAGAAGAACATTTAACGAACACATTTTATTCCCTATGCGTACAAGAAATTAGTTAATTGATACAGCATTTTATACCTTTGTTATTTTACACATTTTTAGCATCTCTTTAAAATTTTATAATATAATATTACCAGGCAGCAGGAACGGCCGAAACGTCCAATAAACAAAGTTTTTATCAGCGACAACTCCAAGTTTTAACAATGTTTTTATTATCATGTTGTACAATATGTCTTGGTATCTATTAAAGTCTGGCATGTCTTTAGTTTGCATACAAGTGCCACACGTTAGATGTATCGTAACGTTGTTACCATGGCAACAGAACAACCAACTTGTACAACCTCACTTAGTTTGTGTTAGGATTCCTGGAAATGCAGGTAGATTTTCCAAATAAAATCTTAACTTCAATGACAACTTTTCTTGATCCAAGCTGCCAGGGGTCCCGACCAGTTTTCGTAACTTTACCAGAACACTCAAAATAATATGAGAAATTGTTTCTTCGAGTCTAATTTAAAATGTTCAAAGTATTCAATAAGTATACATGCTTGGAAAGTTGCAAAACTGTCGTGACATTTACCGAGCTTTAACAACTACTACCAAGACAACCAGAAGTTTTTGAACGTCTTGAAAAATAAGTTCAACGAAAGCTGTCTATCCTTCAAGATCAAGTTCTATTCTGACTGCATTTAATCTTGGTCCGGTTGCTCGAAAATTAACTACTGATCCTGGATTAAAACATCTAACCTATGTTTAGTCTTATAGACTGATTGGGGTTTACTTTACATAACCGAGTATTTCCACAAAATTCAGTAATGTTTCAGAGCTACTTTTAGCGCTAGAACGAAGAAAATTAAATAATTTAAAGTTTGACCAAACCCACTTTCGAGCAACCGAGGCCAAAAAGTCTTGACGAGTCCCTTATTTCGTGATCAGTTATTATACACCACACTACAGCAACCTCGCAAAAATCAACATCACACGGTTACTCAGCCACACATGAACGTTCAACTGATTATAACTAATAAAAAGTACTACTGTTTAACATGAAACACCGGACAAGTATATTATCTATTATACAATTTGTAGATTATACTAACGACTCAAACACGCCCAAATAGAGATCTTTGTCTGCAAAAAATAGTTACGATTTTCTTAATCCCCTAATTATGCTCTTGATGTACTCTGATAGAAACGACTTAGACTATTAGCTAACGAAAAAATAGTTTTGAATGCTTGCAAATTTAAAGTACTTACAAGGGCATTGTATGTCCACTTTTGCTTCTTAAAATATCACTCATGTGTGGCCTTGCACTCTATTTTTTCAACTTCGGAAAGATCTTGTGTAAGTACATCCATTCACTGATTTAACTATAGTACAGGTATACAGAAAGCCTGCTTATCTTTTCATCCTTAATTGAAAGTAGTTGTCCTGTTACACGCTCTCACTTTTCTCCACAACTTGTCTGTAACCGGGCTTTTAGAGTTGTCTTGCAACATTCAAAGATGTGAAAACCAGACAGACATTTTCTCAGTTTTATCACAGTGTTGCAATATTCTTGGAAGACAGAAATACGCATACCATAAAATTCCAAACAATACGATCTATTCTAAAAATAAGCCCACTGGCATTAAATTCAATGTAAAGTTCCTATATAACCCCAGGAAAAAACCGTTGAGCAAATAAAAGCCCATATGCTTATTTTTGGAATTTTACGGTATATTTAACCAAAGTCAAAATTCTCTCGATGTACAGAATTTGGTAACAGGGTTGAACTACATGACTATTTTAGCAACAAGACTAATATTGAATTTCCAAACCACTGACTACATAATATATTGCCTGGGAAAGAGTGAAATTAATATTAACGATTTTCAGGACAACAGTTTCCGTATTTTACCTTTCAATAATCTAAAATGAACAAATCTGTGGTTGTCTTGCCACCTCCACGTCACTCTTATATAATGGAACTACTCATCCCAGCTAACAATCACGAAAACATCGAACCAACTAAAGCTCATTACATACATCATACATACACAACATCATTTTGGACGCTGCAGTTCATAATTATGATAAGAAATCCCATTCTAAAGATTACGTTCAAATGTCAAAAAAGTACAGAGAAATCCCCTTTTACCTTACAGTCAATGAAACTCTTGCGAGAACCGCAACAACAAAAATGTTTATTTTAGATTTCAAACCAGCAGATGCAACTTTCACAAATTTGTGGAAATCTTCAATTTTCTATTTTAATTGTCTGAAGACGCCTCAACTGAAAAACAGATAAATAAATAAATGATCAAGTTCAGTATTTAGAAAAGACATCACTTTGTCTTCTTTCTTAACGATTTTTCATTTCGGCAATTTTTCTCAGTCCACATGAAAAAAATGATTGTTTTGTGACCAGCACCTCCCTAAAATTTACATGTCATCTTGAAAACACCTAGTTGAATTTTGAATTTATTCAAAACTTGGCAACAATCTTCAAAACTATCGCAAAGATTTTGTGGCTGTGGTTCTTACACGACTTCCGTCGACTCTTGGTGTTTGGCTATTAACCTAAACTAGATATGAAGCATCTGATTTAAAAAATCCATCATCTTAGATCCTGGTTGTTACAAATGCACCTTCTTTAAGAGTAAAGTGAATATCTGAACAAAACGAGCATTATAGTTATGTTATTCTACACTGGTGTACAGCATGTGTATCTTTTTCCAGTAATCATTAGACAAGAAAGCAGAACCAAATATTAATGCTGAATCTATTTCAATCTGTATAATTATGCTCACAGCTGTGTTCAAATTTTGCATCAACATCTTCCTCAGATAGTCTATTTTGAGAACAATTTCAAAATAGAGAACAGAAAATCAACTTATTTTCAATAACGTAGTATAAAATAATGTAATATTAGTTCACTACAATGTATACATAAAATTTCTGGGTTTTTTTAGAAATATAATTATTTTATGTATTCTCACACCAATAGTTTCTGAACAATCTGTACTTTTTAAGAACAGTGCAGGACTTCACGTACATGTACCACATAAGCAACGACACTGCAATTTCCTCTCAACACCATAATCGATTTGTTCCTATATTTTATACATGTATGAACAGACTCTCAAGTCGTAACTAATTAGTAATGAGGATTCAGAAAAGGGTTCCCGAGTTCGTGCAGCTTTAGTTTTGAATCTGTTCATCTGCTGCTTTTAATAGGACAATAGTATCTAAAGATCTAGGGTGCGAGATCTCACGAGATGTGACAAATGAATGCCATAAATGCAAAATAACAAATTTGTCACGTTATTTTGCCAGTTTCACTGGGAAATGAGTTACCAGACCGATGTAAATGCAAAATAACAAAGTTTTGCCAGTTTGACTGGAACAAGAAACTGATTATTATTCCTTGTATGATCATGTTATATGTTACATGCAAACTGATCAGAGAAAATAGCATATAAAAGAACAGGTCAGTCAAACACCAATTCTGCCTCTATCAAATTTATCATTAGGAGGAACTGCTGATCAAATACTAACCATGGGTGGCTCCAAAAAACATCGAAACTGAAGAACGCCCTACAGATGCCCAGTCCCTAACAAGTACTATGTTCACTCCAATATGACTACAAAACGTTAGTAACAGTTACACACAACTAAATTTAACTGCTTGTTAAATGGAACAAGCCCATCGAAAACAAGAATTGATGTTTACATTTTACATCTGATGCAGATGTGTTCTGCTTCTAATCAACTGAACCATCAAACTTGTAAACATATCATCACAAATAATGTTCAAACAGTCCACAGACAATCCTAACTTTAACATGGATGTTTCCTTAAAGGATATTATATACATATCTCTTACGACATCACTATAGTATTCTACATGACTGTATAGATCTAGCACTGTTTAATATTACATGTATAAAGTCACATGTAAACAGTAAATCCACATGTTGCCATGGTAAGCAAAAGCAGTGTGCGAAGCTGCATTATTATTGACTACATCATGCACTTTGTTCAGAATGATCAAAAGACCTGAAATCTTGACACGGGAAGGAAAAGCACAAGTTTAATTTTTTCTAAGGCCGCAGATTTAATTCCAAGATTTACAGGTCCTCCTGCTCTAAATTTACTGTTTTGGATGAGGAAAAAAATTGGCTCCTTTTTATTAATAAGTTTCATTTCAGTTGTATCCAGGTTGTATCATATAGACTGTCTATCAGTTCTAATTCTTAACTGTCAATAAACAAGAAATTAGATTCCTTTAATTATTTCTTATGTGTGACAAAGATCAGAAATGCAAAAAGAACATATTAGAAAAAAATCAAGATAATGATCGTTTGGAAAGTATCAGCAGCAAGAGTGGGCCAGGACTCTTTACTCTGGCGATATTGAAAAAAAAAGAACAGTGCACTGTAATTGTTTTTATTCTATACTCTCCTACCCGTTTGTCAAAACGATCGGTAAACCTAAGAATGAAAAAAACTTGTGGCCTTAACTGTGAATGTGAAGTATTGCCTACAATGTAGTGTTGGAATACCTGTGATCTGCTTTTTCATTACGAGATGTTTCACATTTCCCCATTATTCGCGAGGTTTTTTCCATTCACAGTGAGCATTGTTAAAGGCAAGTTCCATATAAAATGATCGTTATTTGATTGAATTTTTCTTATTTTACTTGCCCAACTAATTACTGTGACATAAATTTTAACATTAGGTAACAACTAGTTTTTGAGATATTAAGCATTAAAGTTTCGATTTGTGATATCAAATGTGTGTCACTTTTAAGATTGGTCTATTTTTTCAACTTTTATTATGTGTATATATATAATAATAATTATTTTGTTTGGCAGGGCATGGCAACAGTTTCTGTTACTTAGTTGCAGATCATCCAGTGATCTCCACTACTGTTTCCTTTTTGCAGAAGCAAAACAATTTTTAGAAAAACAGAAAGTTGCTCAGTCTGTTTGTTGTAACAAAACCACATGTGATGTCATCAATCAATATCTCAAGAACTACTCGATGTGGAACAATACAATTTGTATCACGGTAACGAGTCTGACACTTGCAAACAGACAAAACAAGAAAAATGTTCGGTGGAACTTGCCCTTTAAAGTTGTGTACTCTGGCATTGATAGTGGAATCTGTATTTACAACACTCATACTGACAGCAATATTTTTCACTACACAACTTTTTTTCTTTGATCAAACTCGTGGATTGTTTTGCTGCACTACCCCATGTATCATGATTGCAACCACACGGTCAAGAATTAATTAAAACTTACTCTGTGAAAATCATTTGTCACACCCATGTTGCAGTGGGACTTGGACCATGTATACAAATGATAGTTTGACCATACTTTTACATCTGTAATAATAATGTTATTATATGTACCATAACAGCACACGTTATTATATTAATGGTCTTGATTGAACCTTTTTCTGTTATTGGTAGTTTTTGCCTTGGTTCGGCAGTAACTCACAACTTGAGAAAATGGTATTCATGCAAGGCAACACATTCTAACCAATTTCATTTCAAGTTTCAGGCACAAAGCCTCGATTTTCTGTAATGTTATTTACCGTTATTTTCCTTCAACTAAAGTTTAACAGTTTTTTGATACCTTAACGTCTATTCTCACCTCACTTTACTTGGCCAGCAGAAATGCTGACTCGGAAAAAGCCGGTTTTTACCACTGGTCACTGTTTCCAATAATCTGCATGTCATTTGAAACTTAGTCGACAAATGAAGAGTAACTGGAGCAACACCGTTCATCACAGCCTCATTTAAGGCAGCTAATTTATCTGCTTCAAACACACACCATCTGACGACTCTTCCTGCTGCAGTCTAACCATACTCCCACTCAAACTGTAGTCTTCATTCTCAAAACACTCCAGGAGTGGTTCAACAAGATCAACATACTTTGTCACATCTTGATCCTGGAACTCCTTGCAATGACTTTACTTATCCACAATGGATTTCACCAAGTCTCCTTTCAGCCACAATTTTTATGATGGTTTCTTGTGCTTGCACATGTGCATAAGTTGCACAAATTACATCTTCGAGCAAGTATAGAAACACATTGAATCACAATGTTTTTTGGTCCCATAAGCTTTGCTGCCTCTATACAAAACGTACAATGCAACAGCGCATGTCATCCACCAATACTGCAGTATTGGTAAAATTGCACCACAAGATTATGATGATATCCAATTAAATTATTTTGTTTCAATCAACATGTCCAGTTATCAGCTTTCCATGTTTCAGCATCTGATTTCGATCCAATGACATCTCCAAGTACACAACAAAATAATAGTTTTCCTCAACAACGAAGACATCTTGGACTCCTATTTCCAATAGATAACATTAAGCGGGACGTTAAGATGGTTCAATGTATGCACTGTAACTAAAGCTATCACAAACTGTTGAGAAACAAGATCGCCATACATTTCAACATTTGACTAGTTTAGAAAAAAAGGGAATTTTAGAGAATTATACATTATTTAAGTTATTTATTAACCGGAAAGTTGGATGTTTGAAAAATAAAAATTTGGTATTTTTCCCTTTACAAAAAAATATAATAAATACTGCAATTGTTTGCTGGACTTAACACCTTTTGAAATTTAGAAACAAATCAAACGTTTTTCATTTTATATTGTAACCTGACAACATTGCGGAAGGTCATGAGAACACAACTTACAATAGTCTAGGAAAACGATAAAACAAACCCCAACTTTTCCCCAATGATCAAAACATTCTCACAATTTTTCTACAAGTGTAGATCTTTTATGGAATAAACCAATAATCTATTTATGTTTACTAGGATACGGAATAACCCTAGTTTTACAGTTTTCCCTCGACTGCAAATCTGTAAAACAATTGATTGCAACAAAATGACTCACACAGCAAATAATCATTAAAAGTAGTAAAATAAAAATAAAAAATAAAAAAAAGTTTATGATTACCAAACTGTGGTGTTCCATAATTGTATTGTTATTGACATCTTTTCAGTGTTTTGAAAGGAACCGTAACTTCTCATGCCGCATCAAAAAATATATTAATATATGTTCAACACTCAAATATGACAACTCAACTAAAATTACTGCACCTTGTTTTACTTTGTTGGTGACTTAGTTGGTGTTGTTGGAGCTTGTGGCTTTGGTGAAGTTTTCTGTGTGATCTGGGCATAACTTAGTCGCTCCGCTGGTTTTTGCTCCTCTTCCAGCTACAGAAATTAATAGTTAAGACAGTATTGCAAACTACATGTAACATACTTTGCACAACATCACAAATAAAATGAATCTGATATCAAATTAAATCATATCTTAAAGTTAACACTTGATTGTATATTAGCAGAACATGAAACTAAAAAATAGATATGCTGTGAAGAGGGCAAATAGATAAAAATTTCTTTTTATGTAATCAATAATTAATTGGCTTAATTAAGGGGGGGGGGGGGTAATTTGATACAACCTTTTCCCTGCCCTGAGAGGGAAGGTGTGGAAAAAGATCACTCGAGAGAGAGCATTAACAATTTACATTCATGAAGTAAAACTTACTGGTTTAACTTCATTCTGGTTGGCAGAGTTCTGATTTGTAGGAGATTTTGTGGTGGGACTTGTGCTAGGTAAAGATGGACTTGTAGGAGAAGTATTTGTCGATTTGGTAGAACTTTCTGTAGTTGAACAGGCAGGTGCAGGTGCAGGTGCAGGTCCTGACCCATTTCCAGTTCCTGAGTTTACTACATTAGATGTAGCAGCACCAGCGGCTACTCCTGATGTGAGAGGCTTGGCCCTACAGAGAACATGGTCGTTCAAAAGAAAGTGAATAGAAATAGATTATTAATTTTTATTCACTGAATGGTAATATCACATAATTCATACAGATATTGGGGGGGGGGGGGGGGGGGGGGAAACA
>JAOEHT020124185.1:0-12447 GCA_025448195.2 Parazoanthus atlanticus
TATTTGGGCTCACACATTGAACAAAGCAATGTGCACTGTCACGGTTCGTTCAACCTAAGACAAAGCAGCTTTGTACAAATTATCTTTTTGAAGTTTGTGGAGCTTCACAACCAGTTAGTTCTATCAACTATGGGTGCACTGAACTGTGTGGTGAGTTGGAGACCACTGATCCAAGATAAGAAAATTTCATGAAAATCATGACCGTTTCTCCTAATTTTTGTGGACAGTAAGTACTTTATGTAAGGTGCATAAGTTCTACCGAAATTCGGCTCAGTAGTAGAATAATCTGACAATATGGGATTCAGTTTCTGTACTGAATATTATAAATTTAAGAACGAAGAAACGTGAAAATAAACCAAAGAATTTGGACAATTTGGAATCCTCAAAGTTATACTACAAATTAAAGTCTCCATTCCCTTTCCTTACAAGTGCAGTGTCTAAGATCTGTCGAAATAATGCTTGCAACTCTACCATAAACAGAACGTTGCAAAGAAACTGTATAGTGTTTTTTCCTCCACTATTAGCTATATCTGTAAATCTACATGCAATGAAAATATAGAAAAGAGAAACAAGTAAGCCGCAATCAACCTCACCATAGGCAGAAATTGAGAAAATTAATTCTCAATGCCGCGGTACAAAAAGCAAACTGAGCAAACATTTCTTGTAGGGAAATCCCTGCAATCTTGTGTGATGATGAGTATATATCTATGCGTAGTCAAACATAAACATAGTGTTCAAGATCATTACATGAACAACAAGCTAACAGAAAAGCAACAAATAACACAAACCATTTCGTTCTTCGCTAAAGAGCAAAGGATGTTCACACTACTCAGTGGCAGTCCCGTAAGCTCAACAGCACATTTGACATTTAAAACTGAAAAGTGACATGGAAAAGCCAAAATCTTTTTTAAAATGAGAGAGAAAACTTCTTCGCTCAACTCAGGCATAGCCACACAGTTCTCTGCACTCAATAGTTTCCTTGGCCTTCGCCTTCGGTCAGCGGACAATTCCATCAGAGCACTTGCAAAAAAATTCGGACGAGTTTAATTTCGGACAAAAATAGTGTCCAAAAATAAAACCGTCCGAAAATTTTAAGCGTCCGAAATTTTAAGCGTCTGAAATTTTTACCGTACAGTATAAACTTATGTGTACTTTCCTGGGTAACTCCATTACATACATCTAAGGTCAATATACATGATATAGCTAGAATTCGAATAAAACTTCACTCAGGTTTATTGAAAAGGAAAATTCGGTTTCTTTAATGGATCATAGAACCGTTTTGAGCTTGAAAGTCAGAACTGAACTCTAGTTAAGATACTCGGCTAGAACCATATTGATAAGCGTGATTAATGTTGTGTTATTTTCTCGATGCGTTTGTGTATTTTTAAAAAAACTTAAAGGTACAGTATTACTATTACCGCTTCTGTTTAAGTCTTAATCGTGTTTTGCGACGCAAATTTACCTTTAGTATGTTTAGAATTTGTTGTCCGAAATGAGGTAAAAAGTGTCCGAAAATTAATCGTTCGAAATAAAAAGTCCAACATTTTAGAGTCCGAAATTTTAAAAATTGTTTTAGTATAACACGCAAGGTTACCAATTTTTTCACAAAACCTTACGTTTTCAATTGCGAGAGAGGATTTCTTCAGATATGTTAGCGTTAGTTATTGCTGCCACTCATTCGTCTACATTTTTCTATTTTGGTCCACTCGATCACTATTTAAAAAATTTGTTTGAACGGTGACTTTGTTATTCAGAACAAGCTATCTACATAATGTGAACAAGGCTGGTAAAACAGAGACTCACTGCAAGTTTTAATTTCCTCAGGCTTACTACAGTTGTTTGTCGATTAAAGATTACAGTGAACATTCTGCAGCTGCATCATGTAGTCTACTTTACCTATTTTTAATCTTTTACTGTGCCGCGTTGGAAACTGGACTCTAACTGTTACTTAACTAGTTATGAGTTAACAAATGGCAACTCTAATTTACCTTATGCATAATGGAGTCAGTGGGCCAGATATCCTCAATGGATCCTGGCCTTAGTAATCAAGCATTCATTCATAATGGCAGAATTACTGGATTATCAAATACCGAGCTCCTGTCATTATGTGATCACGATATAGTGGTAAATTAAAGTTTAGCGATCGATTTCTTACCAAACGAAATGGGAAGTTCAAATATTGCGGAAGATTTACAAAACAAAAACAAAAAGATGGATTAAGTACTTAGCAAATACTAAAAAAATCCCAAATAGAAACCTTGAAAGCAAGCCGATAAAAAATAGACATCCAATATGTCTGACATCGAATATACAAAGACCTATCGCAGTAAAGCTGAAGATATCGTATAAGAAGATAAGCTACGTGAAAGATGATTTTATTAAACTTAAAAGAAGTCCATTTTAAGTCAAGGAGGCCTACTTTGCCATTGCATTGTTGATTCAATACATTATTAAGCAATCCCCTGCGGACTGAAGTAGGTAGCTAGTGTGTAGCTAATTACCAGCATTGCAGTTTGCCGATGCTGAATTATATGAATACGCAGCTCGTGAGGTCGAACCGAAAAAACAAACAAGGGTATGTAACAGACGCTAAAAGGTACATGTCTGACCTCGGAGCACAGACTACAGCGGGTTGGAATAAGCTGTATGTAGGTGACAGATCACAACAGTGAGATTACCCTACTCTTTCGAGAAGTGCGTGGGTTCTTTTAAAAACCCTGATGGAACATCGAGAGAGTAGACCAACGGCTTAACATTCCTGTCCACAGACGGTGTGAAGGAATTCGCACAAAGTTCTACCCTCGACCAGGCCGGGGATTTATCCCGGAACCTCGTGGTTAGCAGTCAAAAAGTGTAACTTAACAGCGCTTACATCGCACACATACGCAACTTGTACTCGAAAACAAGGTGCTGTTTATTTACGCTTCCAATTCTTTTCTTAAGAAAGCCTTTCTTCCTGATACAATACACTCAACTTTTATTGTGATAAGCTTTTAGAGCGTTCAGTGCCTTGTACAGTTTATAAGCATGTTATCAAGTTGTGTGTTTGCAAATATAATACAAATATGTCTGAGGAACTTGGTTCATCTCATGTTGATGATGTTGTTGTTGTTGTTGTGTAAGCCTTCTGTAATATCTGACTTTCCAACTTCCTTTGCAAAAAATTTGGTGTAGCATTTTGAATTTGCCGTTATGTAACATTAAAAGCGTATAGTTTCAGAAGACAAATAATCCGCCATTTTGAATGGGGCCAAGACCAGAATCCGTTTCGGGCATCAGGTTCCACTGACGGCATCGCAATTTTCCCGTTCGTAGGAGTGTCGATGCCATTTCGAACAACAGTCCATTGCTCTTTTCATGAAAAAAGCAAAGTCGTGATCGAGGAATATAACTAATACTAACCTGACCCGGCAAACCGTAAGAAAAGAAACTTAATAGAAAAAAAGAAGCTAAATAGAACGAAGAAAAAAGTATTGAAGAATATTGAGCCTGAAACCGCTAGCTACAGTCCTATACACTACCACTACGTCAACCACTCGATTCGCTGCCATACATTAATTTGTTACTTTATATATGTTACAAATGACATTGACTGTTGTTACAAATGACATCGACTGTTATTACAAATGACATCGACTGTTGTTACAAATGACATCGACTGTTACAATTTGTATCGACCGTTTACGAAAGGGGATTAGGCATGTTCAAGGTCTGTTTGGCCTTAGTGTAAAGAAAAAACGTTACCCGAAAAAGGTAAAAACACAACAATGGGTGTTTTAAAAAGGTTTTCTCCTATTTTTTTCTCTTAAAATTGGCTATGAAGTTCACGAAGTGCTATTGTTTTGTTCCTTTTACTCGACCGTGTCAAAAATAAGGTAAAAAGCATGTCAATACTATGTTTTTTTTAAATTCTCTGCTTCCCTTTTTTTCCCCCTTCCTGATATGTTTTTTTTGAAGCCATTAGACAATTTGCATAAAGAGGAAATCCATAATTTTATGTTGGAGACTTCATTATATCCGGCTACATATTCATATCACGAATACCACAAATTACTCTATAAGTAAAGCATAGGTATCTAGGTCAATGATGCTGCTTCATCGAAACATTTACTTAAATAAAGCAGGTTTACTGTCAAACTTATATGTGTACGTCTTAATGTTTTTATTCAACTAACATTAATATTTTGGCCTTTTGCCTGTTATTTGCGATGACAACCAGCCGTGAAGTTGTTCCACTACGAACTAATCACGCAAAACTGATGTCATAGTTATTTTGCTCCTTTTCATACAATGGCACCTGATAGTACAAATGTTTCAGAAAATTGCTGAGCTAACTTGATATGAACAAAACAAAATCACGAGTTACCTCATCAAGATGTAGAGCGACACTGCTGACTTTCTTTAACCATAAATTTTCTGAAACAGTTTTGATAGTAACACAAATTTTAGGACAGAAAATCGACTGTTGGATAAAATCAAGAATGAGCTAGCTACTTGCAGATTTGAAGTTATTCGATTGTAGCATGTCGGTGACAATGTAACACGCCAGCTTCTCGAGAAAACCGTGGTCTTGGTGATATACCGTATGTCAAGGTTCATTCCGAAAGTAGGCAATTTTCGCGGAATCATGACGGAATTTCGAAGCAACATTTCCGTTGCAACTTAAATTTGGCGGAGACACCAGTGATCGCATTTCCGTTACGTAAATTTGACGGAAACGTGAACATTTGCTATAAAGTCGTCTTGCACATTTCCGACTGACGGAAATGCGACGGAAAGTTGCACCGTCGCATTTCCATCATATTTACGAAAAACGGAAATCTGCATTTTCGTCCTGTGCACCGTCATAATCTAATTTTAGATATGTTTCCCGTTTAGTATATATCGCCTCGTATTAATTACAACATAAAATCTTATTGCAAGTTTCTTTAAGAATTAGATTGAAATCAACATTTAAAACAATACATTTTATGAAATTTATGCTCAATACACTCTTAGCCTACGTTTCCAGTCAGACTCTTGTTTTTTGTTCGCTGCCGGCCGAGCGTCGCTTAAAGCCGGCAGCAAACAAAGAAAGAGCTAAAAATTAGGCTTAAAATGCTGCCAAATTGCATTGTAGCGAGACGGCGTGCGTTATTAAACTTACCCTGGAGCACATTTCGAGAACAGGCCTCCTGAGCACGAACCAGGTCGTGGACATGCGTGAGCTTTGGGAATCAATCCGGTGAAAACGGATGCGCTGGGATCGTATAAATCATCTTTGACTTGTATGTTAGAAGTAAATGCTTTGTAGTTATCTCCTTCTTTGGTGTCTTTCCACGACCAATAGAAGCCTTTCTTTAGCCTTACTAAATCCTCTTCACAAATAGTTCCATCTGTCGGACAGGGTGAGCACTCTCCAAATCTGTCGGTACGATAAAAGTTTGGCAGGCAGCTGCATCCTCTATAACCAGCAAAGAGGTTTGTTTGTGTTCCTAGAAAAGAGTATAAATTCAACGTTGAGTTTGAGTTGTTAGTTTTCCAAAGCGGGAGTTATATTTTCGCGCAGAAGTTCGAAAGATGTTTAATTGGCACAAAATGTATAAATGTGGATATTTTTATAGTACATTTTGTCCATAATAACAATCCTTTTATATAGTTATTCACCCTCACCCTCACTTTTATCCTCTCTCTCACCCTCAATCTAACCGTTCCCTTTATGTCACTGTCACCCTCTCCTTTGCCTCACCCTTATCCTCGCTCTCTCACTCATTCTAACCCTCACTCTCATTCTTACTACAATGCGTTGCAAAAATCATCTACAGACGAGTCTAACTTAGTATTTAGTATTCTCGTCTTATAACTGTTTATTTTTAAACTTGAATGTTATCTCAAGCTTACTCAAAAGAGCATTCTAAATCCTTAACGGGAATATAACCCACGGCCCTCTGATTGCTGATACAGACCAGAAGCAAGTTAAGTGACCCAGTTCCTCGTGTGTTTTCCTGCACTGCTCAGTGGTTGGAGCAACTGACCGGTAATAAGAGGGCCATGGGTTCAATTCCCGTTAAGGATTCAGAATTTTACTTTCCGAATAAATATGTGTAGAAAACCCCAAGGCCGGCCTCTTTCCACGGCTGTAGTTTTGGATTGGGAGGAATCTGGGGCTTAATATTTTTCAAGATGGCGGCAGTTGTGTGAGTCTACAATTTTATTCGAATAAAAGAAAGATTTTCTATCTGTTAAGTTATAAATTGTACTTTTCTAATTCGTGACTGCTTGTTTCGCGTGTATTTAAACATGGCGGCCGCAAATATCCCTTCCAGCGATCTTCACTACGATTCTATTGATAGTTTTGCAAGAAATACTGTAGAAAGTTGAGTTTATCGATGGAGAAGATATGCCATTTGCAAATGTTTTTGAACACCAAGTGTCAGACAACGAACTGGACTCCGATTGTGCAGAAAGTGACAGTGGCGAAGAAGAGGAAGAAGACAATGACGATGACGAACCACAAGTATTCACTCGGGATACTATAGGGTGGAAAAAATGTAAACACTCGTGTTGATTTGGCATTCGATCATTGTCTCAACCATTGATTTAAATCAGGTATGGCTGCCTATAGTTAAAACCAGGTTAAATGTGAATAAAATGTCCAAACTAGTAAAATGCACAACTATTAGCGAAAAAATAGTGACCCGCTTAGGACGTCAAGGGGACTTCATTCAGGATAATACTACAGATTACCTTCGGGACAAACTTTGCAGTCGAAAACGCTTTCTCCAGGAGCACGATTGCCATGTACGAATGTGCCAGCACTACATTTTTTGCATGTTTCGCCAACATGAGCTATGGAATCACCGTAGAATCCCCCTGAACAACGTAAACAACACAAAGGCCATTGTTACAAGGATATCATTATAAAAAATGTACAGTTTTATCGGCAAAAATTACAAATGCCTAAAAAAATAATATGTCAACTTTTTGTAGTAGTATATTCAGTTTTCAATAAAAAATAATTCAAAGTGCATGTGTGGGAAGTTCTTTAACTATGTATCGTGTAAGTTATGAGTAACTCGGCAGAGTCATATCTTGTTCTTGTGGTTTCGTCTCTCACTGCGTCGTTCGATACTCATGTTGGAAAAAAATGGTTTGTGTCCTGAGCGGGACTCGAATCCACGTCTCCTAGCTTACCAGTCAGGCATGCTAACCATTAAACCATCAGGACCACCATGCTGGCAGCACAGCGATATCTCTAGTTGAGTAGTTAGTCGTGGGGATCCCCGGACCTATTTTGTTTCTTCATCCAGTGTGTATCACATATCCCTAGCCACTCTTTCGAGTTTGGCAATATTTAACTATGGCAATAATACATAATTGATCACTTAGTAAACTACAAACACACGGCATTATAAAATTATTACATTTAGTTAGTTTTCCTAAACTGCGAGTAATTTACATTTTATACTACTCTCTTTCGTGCAAAGAGACTTAGCTGAAACTAAACAAGGTTCGATGGTTAAAGCACATAACCGAATGACTATAATTTATTTTTAGACGACTTAATCGAGTATTCACTTACGAACACCTAATTTCACCACTATTAACATGCAGTTGCAAAACTTTAAAGATAATTCAGAAACAGCTTTTGTCTTGTGTACCCAGCGAAAAGAGTAACACTTTTTCTTAGTAACTGACCTGCAGAGCATTTTATGCATTTGGTGGTTCCAGGCTTCAAATGTGTTCCAACCGGACAAGCGAAGCACGTGTGTTTGTAGCATGTACTGCTGGAATTACACTCATTGGAACAATACGACGAAAATCCGGCCTCCTTGATTGATTCAATCATACGATCGGCACCTTCTACTTCAACTGGTATTTCTTTGTTTTTTCCGAGGCTGTGGAGTGAAAATGAAAGAGAAAAGTTTGCAACTGTGGCCATGATAAATCCAATCCTTTACGATAACGGTATGTTGTAGAACCCTCAAGTATTTCGGACTTTGTTTTCCCCCGATTAACTGCCTTACTATTTCACTGTACATCACAGGTTTGTCAACGAAATATATAAAGATCACTGCTTTTGGCTGCAAAAGTTTCATGTTATTTCAAATTAGCCTTCGACTGATTATATTTATCGATATGATCACAATACCTGGACATATCTTGTTTTGTAGCTTTTCAAGTGACGAAAGCAGTTTGTTTACATTCAAATTTGACTACTTCAGTCCCACAATGCAACAAAAAACGTACCCATTTCTTACTTGCAAAACTAGTTAGCTGTCATACATAGTTACATCACCCAAGACCAATCGAATTTCACTTTGTTCAAGACAGCAAATATCAGAGAGGTCATATGTGTATGGAGTTTGAGAATGTATTTAACAAACTGCCGGCTACCTACTAGTAAAAGAGGGCAATTATTATTAACTACTTAAGAGTTGTTGCAAGATCATAAGCACATTTTATGAGAGTAATAACAAGAAGTCAGTTGTTGTACATTGTTTTAAAAACCAATTCAGTTTGGTATTTTAAAATCAAATCAACTCAAAACAAACCTAACAATAGTGTTTCATTCATAGAGGAGCCATTATTAATAAAACGTTACCAAGCTGTCGTTGTGCGTAGCACAATTTTATCGTACGCTTGCCTACACTGCATTTAGAAACAAGGCTTCTCGCGCGGGCGCAGGAAGCAGTTTGCTTCTGACTGCCTTCTTGGAACGCGATTGCTAGTCTGTGTTTTGTTTCAGATTGTTTTGTTTAACGCTGGCGTAGAATATATACCACTAGCTTCAAGCAGTAAATAAACTATAGCTATGAGTTTGATTGCTAAGGGAAATTTCGAAAATAACTTGTAAGTTGTCCCTCGACGGGAAAACCCCTAAATCAAAAATGGACAAGGGGGGTCAACTTGGACCCCCCCCCCAAGATTTTCCAAATGGTTACACAAAAAAGGCTGGCCATTTGGCATGCAAGTAGCTTTAGCCTAGCCAATTACTTTCCACGACAACAATAAAATTTCAATTTAGGAAACTGTTGATATGACAACAGTCATTGCACAACATGATGGACAAGGAAGGGGGGGGGATCATTTTGACCCCTCTCAAAGTTTTTTTCGACCTAAAATCTGAAAGGTTAAAACAACTAAAATGAAACTTGTAGTACCTGTAGTTCAATAAAGAATACAACTTTTGAAGTTATTTGTGACGTCATCATATATAATTTATGCATAATTATTTATATAATTTTTTTAAAAATTGAAACTAAAACGTGTAACGGAATAAATGAACAAGCCATATACTGTTTCCAGGGAACAAAAAAAAAACAGATTTAAAATGATACACGTGATAAACTTGCTTTAGAAATTGTACGAACTTGAACCTCTAGATCTGTCAGCAGTGTTCATATAAAGGATGTCTTTATATAGCGTGCACTGTAAAACGGATATCGCTCCATTCTCAAGTTCATAAGCTCGTTTTAGGCTCGCTTAGTTTATAAAATCAAAACCACTAAAGAAACAGTTTGTAAACACGAAAAACAAATATCTTTTAGATTATGTATTTCATTTCTGGATTTATCAAACTTTTTGTATAGAACTCAGTCATATCATTTACTTGTCCATTTAGTTTGTACTATATTTTTTCAAATTGAATTTACTACCCAACCCATTATTTTTACCATAAACAATTATTGTAATCAAAGAATACATGTATTCGGCGATGTATTTCTTCCAAAAGCATCTAATACCCATCATTGGAGTTCACGCAAAGGTCATTGAAATTAACGCAATCACGGTAAAGCGCATGTTTGTAGCGTGAGAATAATTTAGGATTTTTCTGTAGAATACTTCATTGCCCTAACTGCACGTGTTAAATGTACAACTTACAGGTATATTGAGACTTCTTCGGTTCCATAAAATGCACGAACGTCTATCATATCGAGATGTACATTTATCAGTACACTAGAATATTAAACAGAACAAATAAAATCATAATTACGCTCGCCAACTTTCACTCGATGTTGGACAACACCTGTGTCAATGAGGACACGGAATTTCCACGGGTATATATCTCGTTCTTATGATCTCTTTGGAAAAGTAATATGCAGTAAATCAAAACATTTTGAACTTTTTAATTCGTTGTTCCTTGATGAACATCTAGAGCCACGTATTTAAAATTTAGGAAATTTTAAAAAGGATTTCACACGCTTCTACCAACATTTTGCTAGCACATGTTTTTCACAGATCAGTTTAAACACTTTTAACCTTCAAAGAATTAAGTAACAAATTTTGTGTCACATTTACATCAGCCTGAATTTCAGACGCCCCGCCGGCAGAGTCTGAAAGCCAGGCTACGTTTACAATAGACCGGTTAGTTTTTTGTCATGATCATCTTGCGGCCTCAGCCGAAACAGATTTTACAACATCGCGCCAGACATCACGAGCTGCCATGGCTGCAGGAAGTTCCTCCACGTGAATTCCGGTGTCCCCTGAAATAAACCCTGGGTAAGTCAGTTTGTTTGAATGGTTAGGGGCAGATGACTTCCACAAAACTAAAGATGAAATAATTTCTCCCTTTGCCCTGAAGCAATGACCACTAAACTGTACTCTTCGCTGTGCCAAGTTTTTTGTGCCGGCCAACGCGCTTGTACCGATGCAAACGAAACACACGGTTGGCTGAAATAACAATAGACTAATGACCTTAACAATACCCTCAACTCTAAAAACAATAGCTGGTATACTGTAATGTGATCACTCAAAATACAGCTCTAGAATGCTACAGGAATACTGCGGCCAGTACATTGTTCACACACTTACACTGTTTTGAGTTGCCCTCCTACAATTTTGAATGCGTTAGTTGGTAGCGTTTTGAAAGGATTGTCAGCTAGCAACCTGTGGCGGTAAACGGATGCGTGGGAAGTTGTAATTACATCATGACATGGTATATTGGGAACATTATACGAGAAAGGGGTCAAAACAAGGTGGTATATGAATCGACCACATTAGACAGTATAAACCTAAAGCAAGACCAAAGAATTTCAAGACCAAGACGAAACCGCTTGAATCAACCTCGACCAGACCATTTAACCCTATTTGGCCTCGGGTGAGAGAGGGGGGAGGGGGAGGGAACAGCCATCGAGCGCTTCCTTGATATTCAAGTAATAAAGAACAATGATCGCTACTTGGTTACCTGTTAAAGATAGACTGTATTTAAATGATGCAATAATGATGCATAAATGTATCAACAAGTTAGTTCCAGATTACTTGGCTGATAACTTTGTACAACGCTCCGATATTCACAATAGAAACACTAGATCTTGTAATCAGTTAGATATTCCTCGCTTTCGCCTAACCACTGGACAGAGGTCCTTCACTTACCGTGGAACTAGGCTGTGGAACTCATTAAGTTATGATATCAAAACTGCCAAATGTACTAAAGTTTTTAAACACCGACTCATTAACATCTTACTATCGTCTTACTAACTCTACGTATGTCATGCATTATTCATATTTTAAGTTAGCTTAAACATGTAATTTTTAGCTTTCAATTCGTAATTTGTACTATATAGATAGATTAGACAGATTAGCTTGGCTTAGATAGATGCATTGTAGCTGAACAGGCCAGTCATTTGAGCTTCATTAAAGATACGTATGTATGTATATATGCAATGTATAGCAGTGAAACACTCGTAGATTTGTCGTCATTCTGTGTGTTTTCATTTTTGTTTTTACGTTTGTCTTGCTGGCGCATGCTAATGTCAAAAAGTTCCTGCTGTAACTGTTATTGTGCAAAACAAGTTCTAATGTTCGTTTTCGTCCGAAAGTTGTCAGGTGAGTTGCAAACGAGTTGTGCACGTCTAGTAAGATTTCTGGCGGTGATGGTTTTGTCAGATTTCGGGCAGTAAGAAAACTCATCAAGCCATTTGTGTAGGTTTGCGGCGCACTGTGGTCTTTAGTCGTTTCGGCTGACTAGGCAGTCTAAGAAGGGTAACTTACCATTATCCTTGAGTTCCTGATTGATTGTATGTCGGTATTCTGGCCGTTGTTGATATGATCGTGAAAATCGTCAATGTGCTTTGTTTCTAATGTCGTCATAGTGTCATCAACGTAGCAAAACCAAAAATGTAACTTCTGGTTGTAAGTAGCGAGGGCACGTTTTTCCATGTTTTGCATGACGATTTCTGCGACAATGACAAAAACAGGAGACCCCTTCGCACAGCTGTGAAGTTGTTTACTGTTGTGCTGGAAAAAAGTAGATTCCAGGCAGAGTGTTAGTAAGTCCATCATGTTTTCACTAGCTAGCGATAAAGTAAGGACGGATTTAGGGGAGGGGCCGACAGCTCCCCTCCCTCTCGCCCCCCTCCCGCCCTTTTTGTCGACAATTTTGGAAACATTTTATTAGAAAAAAAAACGAAACGTATTTCGGAACACAGATACTTTTTCCGGTTCCCTCTTTCCAGAAATGCAGGT
>JAOEHT020124265.1:0-12446 GCA_025448195.2 Parazoanthus atlanticus
AGTTTACAGCCCCGTTACCCGTTACTGTACAGCTCCATTACCCATTAGTGTACAGCTCAATTACCCCTTAGTGTACAGCTCCTTTACCCCTTAGTGTACAGCTCCATTACCCCTTAGTGTACAGCTCCTTTACCCCTTAGTGTACAGCTCCATTACCCCTTAGTGTACAGCTCAATTACCCCTTAGTGTACAGCTCCTTTACCCCTTAGTGTACAACTCCATTAACCCTTAGTGTACAGCTCCATTACCCATTAATGTACAGCTCAATTACCCCTTAGTGTACAGCTCCTTTACCCCTTAGTTTACAGCCCCGTTACCCGTTACTGTACAGCTCAATTACCCCTTAGTGTACAACTCCATTACCCCTTAGTTTACAGCCCCGTTACCTGTTACTGTACAGCTCCATTACGCCTTAGTTTACAGCCCCGTTACCCGTTACTGTACAGCTCAATTACCCCTTAGTTTACAGCCCCGTTACCCGTTACTGTACAGCTCCATTACCCATTAGTGTACAGCTCAATTACCCCTTAGTGTACAACTCCATTACCCCTTAGTTTACAGCCCCGTTACCCGTTACAGTACAGCTCCTTATACCCCTTAGTGTACAGCTCCATTACCCCTTAGTGTACGGCTCCGTTACCCCTAGTGTACAGCTCCCTTACTCCTTAGTGTACAGCTCCACTACCCCTTACTTTACAGTTGTACTACCTCTTAGTGTATAGTCCAGTTACGCCTTAGAGACTTGCAATAAATTTATAAACGACGGTCCAAAATTATCAATCTTCAAATATGCAGCTTGTATCAAATAATTGATGAAAGGAAAAGATTGATTTCTCCAGTTAAACTCTCAATCTGAATCGTGAAGAAATTCTGAATCTCGATCGATCTCAAGTTTCTCCTAATTGAATACACGAACTCCATCTTTCATTTAGATTCAGTTCTACAAGAATCACTCACTAAAATAGGATTGCGACTTTGCAGCAAACAACGATTATAATGTAGCATACAACATTCCCGTGATAAGCATTTTCTTTCAGCTCAGTGGCTCATATAAATAGAACTAGTGAAAAAGTTAGCTTATAAATACGAACTTATATCAAAATTCCTGACAAACCGATTTGAGACAAGTACTTGTTCCTTCAACAGTTATTAATGTGATAAATAGACGACTAAAGAATATAGGTATCTCTTGAGGGTGACAAGAGCAGCCATTAAGCCCAATTGGCCTGGGGGATGATTCTCCCCTCCCCCAAGTGGTATTTTAGCATAAAAATGGTTTGGAATATGGCCACCAAATTTCACGACTTTTCCTAAAATTTTGTGGCGAATCTTTTGATAGGACATTTGCTGTAATACGAGGTGTGCTGTTGGTAACTATGAAACCAATGGTCGCTTATTTCTCCTTTTAAGGAGTTTTGCAAATGTTTGGACATTTTTTCCAAGTCAACATTCATCAGCAAGAGTGTTCTTATTTTGTCTACAATAATCGACAGTGAAATGTAACATAGGTAATACGTTGCATTATGGGTAAATCATGTATTTTTTAACAATTAAGTTTCTACAGTGTTTTTACATATTTTTTTGCCTTATTTTGGAAAATCAATGTGCCCATAGTAGTAAACTCGTACATCAGTTTTGGAAGAATTTGATTGGGGAACATAAACATTGCAGGGGTTTTTTGCTGTTGATACGGTAAATCTTAGCTTTTGAGGTCATTCAAGAGAAGATCATGGCTTTTTATTTTATTTTATGTGGCTGATAAACCGATGTTTCAGAGCATTGTTTGGCTATTTTGATCAAATCTGTTACAAAATTGAGTTTACATGCAGTTTTCACGGAAAACAGGAAATAATTCACTAAGAAGTCATCTCTATCACATGACAAATGATGTCATTTTGTAAACTGGAGTATATTTATACTGTTAAACAACTAAGTATTTGCAGCAAAAATACAATGCCTTTTGTATGAGTGTAACTTACAAGAACAGAAAACCAGATTTATGACATCACTACTACATCATATAACGTAAATTGAGTAACAATAAACCGTATTTATACTCTCATAGGTAGATATAGCATATTTTTATGGTTTCCTTTGAAAATCTGTGCCGACGGTGTGGAAAGACTGAAAATATCCAAGAATTACATTGTTGTGATGTCATTATGATGTCATAGCCAACTAGTCAATTATCATGCCATATTCAAGAAGAACTATTAGTAATTAAGATTTGTGGAACGTTTTATCTGCAATGGATTAATAATAAAAAGTTACAGTGGGGGTTGGGGGTGGAAGAATCTCCCCCTCCCCCTCCTCCCCCAGAGTGAGAGAACTAAAAAAAGCCCAGGCCAAATAGGGTTAACTATAGTCTATAGTAACTTGCTTGCCTTAACTCGCTTCGATTTGCTTGCTTAAAATGAGCTTCACACTGCACTTCGAAAGACTGATAAATTCGACGAGCGTGAAGTCAAGTAAGAGGTCTGCATGACTGAAATTTGAAAACAAAAAACAGGAACTAATAATGAAAAAGAAAACCGGAAGTTTCCAGTCTTATACTTTGAAAATCTGAAGAATAACAAAACATAGCTTTGGCCACATTCCTTAACTTAAAACTCCAGCAGTGACTTACTATTGTATCCTACTGTCGAAAGGAAGCCTCGGATAAAACTTTAAAATAGGTAAACCTAACATCAAAGCTAACGAAAGTGGTTATAGTAAGGTCATGAACACATTCCCACAATTTGCAGTTGCTCAGGGTTTCAAAGGTAAGAACAGTATATAAATCAATTACCTTTAAGTTTGCCAAGAGACCAGCAGTGTGCCTTTCATACAGTTCGTGGACACTCTTCATGTCATGTAGGGCAACCAGCTGGTGCAGGGTGTGGTCCACCTGTAAAACACACAAAGCTTTAGGTGAATTGGCAAATGCAAAAAAGATTTAACAAAACAATTAAACATTGGCTGTACCTGTTGTTAGGGCAATCACTGATGTTTTGTCATCCCCAAATAAGTGCGTTCTTTTCTCGCACTAAGCTTTTAAAGAGCCCTCCTAAAAATAGTGTGTTTATCGAAGATATAAAAACTATTAATGATGATCTATAAAATGTTTTTCAACTTTATCTCTAAATGTATTTTTAAATACATACTTAAAAGTGCACAATTTTGTACTGGGTGAACAGAATGATATAGAAATAGTTATTCCCTATATTATAGGTACCATAGGCAAATACAAATAAATTAGAAGTACAATGCATAAGACCTGTCAGCAGAAGTTCATTGTCCTAAGTTGCCATATACATGTACTTGCAGGGAAGATGGGTGGGCAATATTACTCATACCTGTTCCTTTAGGCTGTGATTTCGCTGCAGTGCCGACACATGGATTACACAACAAAACAAGAGGAATGTGAAAGGGATGCATTCTTGGTTGGCTTTGTAAACAACTGCTGATACGACAGACAACAAGTTCTGCTGACAAACTAGTGTTTCACCGCAACATACGTCTCGTTCTATTAATGTTTCACATATTGCCTGCATGGAAACACAAGAAAGGATGACATATAAATATGTCCCAAACTCGTATATTAGAGCATTAAGGAAACAAATTAACATTGTTCACATTTCAGAAAGTCAAGCTCTTTTTGCCAATAGATCAAGTTTTGATCAGCGCAAGCAACCTTTTTATTTAATACCATCTAGCTTAGGATGATGGACCAGATTATGCCCAAGTTACATTTTATAACCAAGCAAAATAAGTACCAGTTATTTTAACAAGCACCTGGGTAATTGATTACAATCCACGTTTTAAAGGGGAGTTCGTTAGAGGTGTTCATTAGAAAGGTATTTATTATATTTTTTTCTGTAAAGACTACTCTAAGAAAAATGTTTGAATGTGACATTAAATACAATTTCGTCAGGTGTTGTGTGGGTTGATACAGTTGGACTCATGAAAAAGGACCATCTTTCGGCCATATGAATAACATGTTTGATACAAAGTCAGATAATACTTGCTTCATAATTAAAACTTCAATTTGATATTAATTCTAAGTATAATTTCATTTAATTTTGATATACTTCCGAGGCCAACACTTTCTGCCTCTTTGTTCCCTTACAATTAACGAAAATGTTAATTTAATTTTTTTATAGGTCATTAAACTTCGCATCATCAATTTTTGGGGTACTTTTTTCTCGCGAGCCTTCAATTTCATGATTTTTTTCAATCGCGAAAACTTAGTCCCACGAAAATAAGTGGCAATAAGTTGTTTGCAAATTCCACACTATAATGATGGCTAGTTGGGATAAAATATATTCTGCATTGGACATAGTATTATATCGCATTTCTTGATGTTTTGCAAGTAAATGAGACGGAATAAGGACAAAAACCTCTAATTCTGCAACTGAGCCTTGTTCAGAGAAAATATAGATTTTTTCCATATTGGGCAGAGTAGCAAAGCGGTAAAACTCAATAAGAGGAATACACAGTATTTTCTCTCGATGTCATCAGTATAACATGGTATCGATGGCTCAGAATCGCATTTAGTTTTGTATCGCGATTCTTGAGGTTTTACAAGTAAATATAAATGAAATACAGATAATATAATATAAATATATATAAATAAAATATATGATTGAAATACAGACAAAAACCTCTGATTCAGCTGTAAATTATAGTCAAGTCAAATGAATTGGAAAAAGTCATTAAAGTACATGCAAAAATCAAACAAACTGAAAAAAGCAATTATAGTGCATGCAAAATAGATCAGCCAATCACACGCCGGGTTAGCAACTGAGCCTCATTTACGAGCTGTCAATTCAATGCTATATTACTGTCTCTCTCTCACCCCGAGTAATTTGTTAACTGAATGATTATACTGTATTTTAAAACAGTAAATATTCTTATTTTCTTAAAGTACTCTTTGAAAACACAAAAAGCAATTTTTGCCACTCTCAAGTGGTACATGTACACGTTTCATGATAAACAGTATAAACCCTATTAGTTTACCTTTAAATGAGGAGTGAGTAGTTGTGGATTGCAGCCAGCAATCAGAGCAGCTAAAATTCTCAAGCAGCTGGCACAAGCTGAAGCAGAACTGCTTGCTACGGTCTTGAGGTGAGGTAAGGTCAGCTTACAAAATAATGCTGGTTCCACAAAGCTCCCTGCTAGTTTGGCACAGTGCACAACCTGGGAAGTAGAGAAGAACAGAATGACAAGTCAGTTCTACATTTACAAAGCTACACCTATTATCCTCCAACTACATGTACTACCACTATGTGAGTCATATTGCCGCAGTGGTCATCATTACTGAATACTACCGCTACCACCCGAGTTCAATCCTGGGTTCGTACCTGGACTGAGAGTTGTGATCTCAATTTGGCTTCGAGGGTTTTTCTCCAGGTTCTTTGGCTTTACCGACTCTCTAAAAAATCCATTTTTACACTATCATCTGTGCTGTGGAGCATTATTTTGGGCATAAGCTGATGGCTTGGGAGATTGGGTGACCACTCCCTACCTCATCATATTTAAAAATACATTATTCAAGTATAAATTTGTACACTCTCCATGCGTGCACCACTCTAACATTGACTGATTTCCACTCAAAAGATTGCAACCATTTAATATTCTATTGATACTGCCATATCCAAGATCAAATGGATGTACCTAGTAGGTATATTCTGTTAAATGTACATAATGCTCCAGAACGCTGTTGAAAAGGTTGTTTATTACCTGGTTAACAACTCTCTCCTCTTCATCCTGGCAGCCTCTATATAGTCCATTTAACAACACCTCCATGTGCTGAATGATATGATCTTCAGCATAGAAGACCAGATGGTAAACCAGTGAAGATGCCTGAGGAAGGTTCCAACAGAACTCTTAATTGCTTTAGGGACACGAAACATCCAAAACGTTACCTAATTTAACCTGTAGAACACAAAAAATATAAAGGCATAGCAGAGCCATTTGCAAAGCTGCATGAACTTTGCTGTATGACTGACATAATTCCATTTTTTGAAGTCCTCAAATTGTTTGAATTTTTGCAGCCTGTCAAACTTAAAAAACAAATTTGAGTTTACTTTAATTTATACTCTCCTGCTCAGCTGGTACAACATTTCTACTGTAAAGAAAGTTCATTTATTTAAAAAAATTCACAGTAGTGTACATCTATGACGATACACGAACAAAATATGGATGTTGAACAAGGTCCATTTACTTTTAATAGTTCGTCTGTTGGGGAAACAATTGTTAGTATTTGCCTAAAAAACCAACTTGGTACAAAAGATATTCTTTGGGATGTATCAAACAATGGTTGAAGGTTTTCAGGAGACTTGTTACTAGGTAATTTAAAAATGTCTGAAAGGTGGGGAAGGGAGGTGATGCAACAATGAGGAAAATATTTCTATGAAACAAATGTTACCCTTTATGTGTTATAGTTTAAATTACCAAAAAAATTAGTATGATTTGAGTCCCCTCACCAACAAAAAATGGTTACAAATGGAAGAATAGGAGGCTTGGGTTTTGGCAGGGGTGGGGAATAATACATTGCAAATAGCTTTAAAAAACTCTGTGTAATAACAATAATAATAACAATAATAGTAGCAATAATAGTAGTAGTGATAATAAAAATGAAAATAAACAATAATATATCTGATATCTTTCTTTCAGTCAAAATGACTGTAACAACGGAGATCCTCTTTAAACTAAAAAAGGAAGGAAAAAAGAAACTGGTATACATGTATTTAAAGAAATGATAGAAAAAGCATGTACGACCTACAGACGAAGCGCATCACTACAATTTGAAATAAAAAGCACAATTTAAACCATTATGAGCCAAACCTCGCGGTAAGTAGTTAGAGTTTGATCTCTTTTGGCAACTGGTTAAAGGTTTTTGTTGCATGGTGGTAAAAATATATATTTTGCAGTTTCTAATTTTACTCTCAAAATGACAATGACAGTGTCTTTTTATCAACTGCTCCAAGGAAGCATCCTGACTGCATAATTTGAAGTAACTTTCAAAAACCTCTAGCACATCACAGTCTAAGCATTTATTAACCAAGAGCACGCAGTGCATTTCAATAAGTTTTGCCAGTGGCATCCAATATACATAATTAAAGCCAGTTGGCCAAGGTAGCATCAGTTCTTATATCAGGTTTAATTTAAAGCCATGCATGTACATGTACACTTTTCTCTCAATTCGTCTTTGGAGTATATCAAGGGAGGTTTTGTTGCTACTTCCCAGACAGCAGAATTCCAAACTTCTCTCATAAATAATTAAGAAACACACAAAGGGGAAGGAGTTTTAGATGGCTATTATATAAATGGAACAATCTTGTAACCCAGGGACCTTCTACAACTAGTTCTAGAAGGTCTCCTGCTAATAATATAAGTGAAACATCAACCCCCGCACTCTCTCCCCAGATTTTGTTGTCCTATTTTTCATAACCTAGTGAGATGTAACTTGTAAATACCTTAAGGATCATTATTGAATAGTTTATCATAAAGATAGTTTTTTGTCTACAAGATGCCAGCTAAAGATGCATTCCTAACCCAAGCAGAACAATAAGCTCTTGTTTTTAAAAGAAAATTTCTTGAAAAACTATTACTTAGTTACACTGTAAGACAAAACCCCAAGTTGTCAAGAGATAACAGGATGGTATATAGTTAAGGGTGCTGGAATAGATGAAAATATTACAAAAATACAATATGATTTCAATTGAAAATTAGAGCTATGGACAAATTTCCAGGACACAGTCCATTCGATGTAATTGAAAACATTTTGGGATGCTCCTTCATTAAATCCTGCTGTTCCTGCGAATACAGTGGATTCCCATGCGCCTGTAACATTTGATGAACGAGAACATCTGGAACTATCAGCAGCTACAGAGCATGTGACAGCCAGGAGTTCAAGATCCTGTTTTCCCAGAAAAATCATTAGAACTCTGTGCAAAAATTAGAAATAGAACGAGAAGATTGGACTTTTTCAAAGCTTAAAGAGCAACTCTTCAAGTTAATTATTTTGCCAATGGATAAGTCGGGAAATGCAACAAATCGTCAACAGTGATCATATCAAACAGTCCTATATATACGCTGTTGTCGCATCTATAATACCATACAAACATGTGTAAATATATTAAGGTCCTTCGGGAATTTGGCTATAGATCAATCTGAAATTTTTGAACATACTCGGTTAAACTATATGCCCCAAGATCTACAGCAATATGAACATACTGTACACATACTTACATTTTGACTCAGCATAAAATTTAATTACATTTAAACAGAAAATGAGGAAGTGCTCTTCATAGTTTTGGAGAAATGAATGTTCAAACACTTCCGAATTTAGAGATATTTCTACAGCCATACATTCTCTTTAATTTTCGAAATTTTCAAAGATACAATATACTTCAAGAGTATCTGACATATATTGGGCTCAATCTTTGGTATACGCAAGTACTAGCTTTGCCATGCTTTTGCAACTTATGAATGATTTTTCTTTGAATTTTGAAGTTGGATTTATGCTATTAACGAATCACATTATGCTAATGACAGGCAAAATAAAAAAAAACACATAATACTGAAATCTGTCTCTGGATTATTTGTTTTCATAGACCTGAGAAAGATTTTAAAACACTTAATGTGTCTTTTGAGAAACTATTTTAGTGCATGGTTTATGGGCTCTAGTAGCCAGGAATACCAGCAACTCCCAGTAGTTACATGACTGTAACATTTCAGGTTAGTGGGAGCTACATGTTATGGTTCTGGCTAACAGGAGCTAAATGACAATGGCAGCTAGATGGAATGGTTCTAGTAAATGGAAACCACATGTAATGGTTCAGGTTCTGTATAACAGGAGCTATATGTAATGGTTCTGGTTAATGGAAAACATATGTAATAGTTATGGTTATTGAGGACAACACATAATGGTTCTGGTTAATGTTAGCTACAAGCCATGGTTCAGGTTAACAGGAGCTAAATGACAACGGCAGCTACATGTAATGGTTCTGGTTAACAGGAGCTACATGTAATGGGTCTGGTTAACAGGAGCTACATGTAATGGGTCTGGTTAACGGGAGCTACATGTAATGGGTCTGGTTAACAGGAGCTACATGTAATGGTTCTAGTTAACGGAAGACACATGTAATGGTTCTGTACAACGGGAGCTACATGTAATGGTTCTGGTTAATGGAAAACACATGCAATGGTTATGGTTATAGGGGACTACACATAATGGTTCTGGTTAATGTTAGCTGCATGCAATGGTTCTGGTTATAGGAAGACTCTGTATAATGGGAGCTACATGTAATGGTTCAGGTTAATGGGAGCTAAATGATAATGGCAGCTACATGCAATGGTTCTAGTTAATGCAAGCTACATGCAATGGTTCTGGTTATAGGGAACTACACATAACGGTTATAGTTAATGGGGGCTACATGCAATGGTTCTGATTTTGAAACGAAAGCTACGTGTAAGGCTTCTGGTTAACGGGAGCTACATGTTATGGGTCTGGTTAACAGGAGCTACATGTAACGGTTCTGGTTAACAGGAGCTACATGTAATGGTTCTGATTAACGGGAGCTACATGTAATGGGTCTGGTTAACGGGAGCCACATGTAGCGGTTCTGGTTGACAGGAGCTACATGTAATGGGTCTGGTTAACAGGAGCTACATGTAATGGGTCTGGTTAACAGGAGCTACATGTAATGGGTCTCGTTAACAGGAGCTACATGTAACGGTTCTTGTTAACAGGAGCTACATGTTATGGGTCTGGTTAACAGGAGCTACATGTAATGGTTCTGATTAACAGGAGCTAGATGTAATGGGTCTGGTTAACGGGAACCACTTGTACCGGTTCTGGTTGACAGGAGCTACATGTAATGGGTCTGGTTAACGAGAGCTACATGTAACGGTTCTGGTCAACAGGAGCTACATATAATGGGTCTGGTTAACGGGAGCTACATGTAATGGGTCTGGTTAACAGGAGCTACATGTAATGGGTCTGGTTAACGGGAGCTACATGTAATGGGTCTGGTTAACAGGAGCTACATGTAATGGGTCTGGTTAACAGGAGCTACATGTAATGGTTCTGGTTAACAGGAGCTACATGTAATGGGTCTGGTTAACGGGAGCTACATGTAATGGATCTGGTTAACAGGAGCTACATGTAATGGTTCTACAGTTCTAGTTAATGGGAGCTAGTGGTTCTAGTTAATGGGAGCTAGTGGTTCTAGTTAATGGGAGCTAGTGGTTCTAGTTAATAGCTGCCAGTGGTTCTAGTTAATGGGAGCTAGTGGTTCTAGTTAATAGCCGCCAGTGGTTCTAGTTAATGGGAGCTAGTGATTCTAGTTAATGGGAGCTAGTGGTACTAGTAAATGGGAGTTAGTGGTTCTAATTAATGGGAGCTAGTGGTTCTAGTTAATGGGAGCTAGTCTTTCAAGTAAATGGGAGCTAGTGGTACTAGTAAATGGGAGTTAGTGGTTCTAATTAATGGGAGCCAGTGGGTCTAGTTAGTGGGAGCCAGTGGTGCTAGTTAATGGAAGCTAGTGGTTTTAGATAATTTGAGCGAATGGTTCTAGGTATTGGGAGCCAGTGGGTCTAGTTAAATGGAGGGAATTGTTCTAGGTAATGGGAGCTTTTCGTTTTAGTTAATGGGACTTGTGGTTCTAGTTAATAGGAGCTAGTGGATCTAGCTAATGGGAGCTAGTGGTTCTAGTTAATGGGAGCAAGTGGTGCTAGTTAATGGGAGCCAGTGGTTTTAGTTAATAGGAGCTAGTGGTTCTAGTTATTAATTAATAGGAGCTAGTGGTTCTAGTTAATGGGAGCAAGTGGCACTAGTTAATAAGAGCTAGTGGTTCTAGTTAATGGGAGCAAGTGGCTCTAGTTAATAAGAGCTAGTGGTTCTAGTTAATGCAGTGAGTGTTCTAGTTAATGGGAGCTAGTGGTTGTAGTTGACAGCATCTAGTGGTTCTCTTCAACAGGAGCTAGTGAATCTAGTTAATGGGAGCTAGTGGTTCTAATTAATGGGAGATAGTGGTTCTAGTTAAAGGGAACTAGTGGTTCTAGTTAATGGGAGCTAGTTGTTCTAGTTAATGGGAGCTAGTGGTGCTAGTTAATGGGAGCCAGTGGTTCTTGTCAATGGGAGCTAGTGGTTCTAGTTAATTGGAGCTAGTGGTTCTAGTTACATGTAACGGAAGTTAGCAGTTCTAGTTAATGAGAGCCAGTGGCTGTAGCTATTTGCAGTGAGTGATTCTAGTTAATGGGAGCTAGTGGTTCCAGTGAATAATAGCCAGTGGCTCTAGCTATTGGCAGCGAGTGGTTCTGTTAATACAAGCTAGGGGTTGTAGTTAATGGAAGCTTGTGGTGCTAGTTAATGGGAACTAGTGGTTTTAGTTAATGGACGCTACATGTATGTAGTGGTTCTAGTTGTGGAAGCTGGTAGTTTTAGTTAATGGGAGCTAAAAAACACACAAAATGGTAAAATTTTGGAGGAAGATTGCATTTTCTTACAATGTAGTACCCATGACAAGGATTTACAGGTGGCCAAAATCATAAAACAAAATTTCCAATACAACCAATCTGGCGTTGCTACAAATCCAAATTAGTTAACTAATTTTAAATGCTTATCTTAACTAAACAATCTAATTGCCACGGGTTTGTTGACAAGCTGAAATGCCAGCGGGATCTGCATGCTGAAGGTTTATGGCAATCGAATTTTAACATCCACAACTCTGAATCAAAGCACCTTCTCATCCTAAAAATCGCAGGATGCTATCGAAAACAGAATACAAGTTAACTCTAAAACATGTCAAAGACACAACTTCATAAGACCATAATCTTGATTTTACTTTTTTTCGTGATGTTGCGAGCAAACCAAAAATACCATATTTCCTCTATTTATGTTGTGTCAGCAATATCTATGGATTATTGTTTTAACGTATATAAGTTTAGTGGTCGAGATTCAGTTACATTCTTGCTGCACACTTCTGAGGTAGCAGCAACTAGTTCAGCACATGCAGAGGAGGGAGGGGTTTAATGGAACCTTAATATAGTACTTATTTAGTTACACCTCCTCAAACTTGCTTTATTGGTATTCCCCAGAGGACATAATTGTACTAAATTTGTTGCCGAATAGGTAAATTATTCTGGTTGTTTCTTCCCTTAATGTAGCTGTGCTGCTTTACCAACAGACCATAAAGTTACAAGTGTACCTTGATTCTTGTATCCACAGACCAGTCCCCCATGTCTCTCAGGGCTGCCGGCAGAATTTTGGCGATATGTCTTTGCACCAGTTCCCTACACCCCAAGTTTGGTCGGGCAATATCTTGGAAAAGCAAACAACCGTTTCCACAAATATACCCATACAATGTAAGTAAATATATGTAGAAATATATAAATAGATAGATATATATACAGGCAGACAGACAGACAGACAGACAGACAGACAGACATAGATAGAT